>PVIH01017421.1:0-41905 GCA_004025045.1 Sigmodon hispidus | reverse complement strand
CCCCACCCCGTTCCCTCTCTTCCCCTGCGCACCCCACCCCGTTCCCTCTCTTCTTCACCTGCACTATGGGCCTCTGCTCCGCTCACTCCCAGACTTTTTAAAACAGTAAATTTATGGCAGCATTGAGATTTGTGGGTTTGGCTCAGAAGTGATTTTAAGGAAATGTATCTGGGTTTGTGAGAAGCTATTGTGAACTAGGGACACTTTCCGCCCCACCCACAGCCTTTTGAATACACACACTTGGCTGCTTTGCCCTCTAAACATGAAGCTATAGTATCATTTTGAATTCTTGTCTATAATTTCTCTGCCCTCTCTTCCTCCTCACTGAGTTTAGACCTTTCATTGAGGAGAAAATTCTCCTCGTTCATATGCAGGGGTGAGGTCGGGGGAGGGTGGTCTGCAGCAGTTCTGAGACACAGTGGGAGGGAGGGAGGCCATACTCTGCTCACTTTTCAGTAGGACCACATTGCTTTTGGCAGACAATTGTTTAAGCACAGGCTGGCCTGAGCTAGCTTCGTGTGGTGACTGGAGAACTTGTTCTACGAAACCCACCCAGGAGAATAATAGTAGTGTAAATAGATTCCTGTAACACGTGATTTCCTGGCTTTCTATCCTGTGTCCAAAGGCATCTTAGATTATGTACTTTGTGGCAATGTGTTAGATTACTTTATGATTTGGACACAATCAAATTTTGCTATAAAGTCAAATGTCAGCCCCCATTTTTAATGCCTTAGGTCAGTTGTATAAAACTATTTTTAAGTGAAATGTGATAAAAGTATTCACCTAAGAGGCGGCAATGGGACATGTTGGGGAATATAGTTTGCATGAAAATGTCCTCATGAACTCAGTACTCTCAATAAATATGCACCAATAAAAAGAAAAAAGAAAAAATCCCTCCCTACTTCACTTGACTGTGTATTGGTTGTTGCTGTTGTTTGCTGATTTCAGAGGAGACCCTGGTTACTCTTCTTCTGTTACTATAGAGGAGTCCAAAGCTAAACTCAGCACATCGAGAGCACTAGTACTTGTTTCCTTTGAACTTTGTGTGTGGTGAAGGGGGTAATACTAAAGTTCATAGAGATGCCGAAGCTCCCAAATAATTAATATGCAGTCAGAATCATTGGAATGCATTCTGGTAATTCAGATTATCTACTTTTTTAATATTTTGCAATATCTATTACCTATTTTACAGCTAAACATCATCTTCCTTAGCTTGAAATGGTAGCTGGGTAGCGAACACTATAAACTGTTGGCTCTTCTCTCTCATGAGCACAACTTTCTTGACCCTTCACCATAGGCAGTCTGCTCTTCAGCCGCAGACCAGCATGCTCACACCCCATCAATGCTCTAAGAACAAATAAGTAACATAAAATAGGCCTGGGCAGCTTCATTCTCTCCTGAGGATGCTGGCTTGTTTGAAATACGATGGTACTTAAGAGGGAAGGCCCGCTGGAAGGACACCAATAAAAACACTAGCTCTGCTTAAACCAATTTGATTTCAACCTGAAATGAATGACTTCACAATGCAAATGGATAATGGAAAACACAATGTGTGGCCTGTCAGGTTCCCAGAGTCAGAACTCCAGAGTCAACTGAAGCTTGCTGTCTGGGGGAAGCAGAAGCCGCCCAAACATCTACTTGCAGATGATCTGTGTGGAAGAGGGACCCCTGAAGCTCCAGTGTCCTTTCTGTCTTCTCAAATGACAGTTTCGACTTGGCCTTCCCATGCATGAGAAAAGAGCGGCTGTCAACATGAGCTGGCAAAGGAATGGCCTTCTAGGGCTGATGGCCCAGAGGCTTGTCCATGACGACGCTATAGGCGGCTGTAAGTGCACAAGGCTTTCTGCTTTGTGCTTTTATATGAACAACACAGTGCTTGACATCGTGACTTTCCTCTGTTAAGCCATGTCCACAATATGGCTGTGTGGCAACATTAAAGTTCTTTGGTTCTGCACATTTGTGAACTGAGGGTTATCTTATACTGAAGAATATCACAGGGTTCGTGTTATACTTTCATTGGAAGCACTTGGAAGAAAAAAATATTTTTCTAGTGGTACAAAACATTACAGCCATGATTATAGTCCCAGTACAGCACTCATACAACTTGCAGTAACATTTTCTTCTGATATAAATTATTCCTAATGGAGTCTTGAAAATCATTTTGATATAGACTCTAAGAGGCTATTTGAAAAGATTGCAGCAATGCCAAGTTCATCGTTGTGATGGAGATAATAATGACTGAAAAGTTTGAAATCTATGGTCCATTGATATAAAAGTTTAATTCAACTGGTAAAACACACTCCTTGCTTCCACAGAAGTTAAATAAAAGCTTCATGTTAGCTTTAATCACATTAGTGTAGACTGGGATGCTGCTTTATTTGGAATTTTGTGTTTTGTTTGGTTCAAAGTGGTCCACACACCATATAGTGGGCTAGGTTGTCCTTTATCATAACCCCCCCACACCCCATCCCCGCTGTGGAGTTCCTTCCTCTCAGGAGCCTGTGTTCCAGGGCCTTTGGGACCTACAGCTTTGGCTAACCCTCCACACAATCACAGCATTTTAACAGGGTTTGTCAGTGATGGCCCCATGGCAATATTCAGTGTGTTCCAACTTATGAGGGCTTGGGAGAGGTAGGCTGCCTTCTACCTCACAGACCTGCTATGAGGATTGTATTGTATGTAAGGGACTTTTGAAAAACTAGGATGCCTTATCACAGTTTACATTTCCATCTGATGGGCATTCATCATGCCCTCACTCAGGAACCTTAGACAGGAGAATAGGAACAAGTTCAAGGCCAGCCTGGGCTACATAGTGAGACCCTGTCTCTAGATAAAAAGTAAATAAGACTAAAAACCTGCAGAGTGAGACCCTGTCTCACAAATATAAAAATCCCATTTCCATCTGAAGCTGGACTGTTTGTAGTTAAGTACTTTCTGTCCAATTAAAAAAATGAAGCTTCTCACCTGTGCAGAAACTTCTGGAAATTTGCTGGGAGTCCCACAAGTGAAGTACTGCACACAGGGCATTGGTATTTGTGTCTGAAGCAGCAGCTTTCATGATTTCTCCATTGATAGGGACGTAACACTTTTTAAATCTTCCATCGAAGTAAGAAAGCAAACATTTTCCTCTCTTTCTGCTAGCAGTTATCCAGGTAGATATTTTCCTTGGATAAACAATCTCCGGTGTTTACCGAAGCATGCACTGATGGTCCCCGGTAGTGTTTGCAGTCTGAGTTTTATTCCAGCAACTCTGTGAAATGAGTCCGTGGTGCAGGGCCGGCAGCCCCTCTGGAACCTCCCGGTATTTGTTCTCTCGCTGTTCTAAAGGTAATTAAGGAGCATTGCATGTTTCTCAATTAATGATTTCTCATTCAACAGGGGATCTTTGATGCTAATTTGTTTTAATCAGGGCAGAGGCTGCTCAAAAACTCTGAACAATTCACTGAAGAGGAACTAGGAATTTTTAATCAAGTGGAAGAGATTTAAATGCTGTGAGGGAAGCATCCATCATGCGCCTTCACAATCCCCCTTCATTTAACTGTGTTGTCCGGGCTTTATAAACCAATATGAGATTACTGAATGGAGTCTATTGTATCATGCAACTCACTTCTTTCTTGGGTGTTTGTGTGTATGCATAATAGACCATTTCTTTCATGTAAAAGCCTGTTTACATTCAAACTTCATGTTTATCTTAATAGAGAATATATTTTTAAATAAATTTTGAAATGAAATTATACATATATCTAATGCCCTTTTATTATACACAGCAAAATAGTGTATTTTCATATATTTATATATGTTTAGCAAAAGAATGATGGAAGATACTTTAAAAATGAAATTTAAAACATTCTTTTTATCCTGTGGACTGTCACCAAGTGGCTGTTCATGATTCCACTAGCTGTAGTCAAATTTCATTACACATACAGAAACATTCCAGAGCTAGGATTACATAACAGCATGATTAGATGCTAGCTTTTATTTTAAAAGTGACATCATTAGGTGACTTTGCCTTCAGACAGTGAATATTCAATATGGTGAGGTTACAGCTGCTGCCTCTCTTACCTAATGAGCATCATTGTCATGTTTTCAAATCAAAGTGATTTTACATAAGTCAGTAATATGAAAATGAAATGTATTTTTTTCTGGTTTTTTTTTGGAATATAGGAAAATCTCAGTAAGTTTTCCAGAGGTCTAACCTTTTAAAAGGTTTACTGTTTTGTCATATCGAAGTAAGAAAATAGGCCTTTTTTTTTTTTTTTTTTTCCTTAAAGCTGGTTCTTACACTATATTTCTAGAATGAACTAGATCAGGGGCTGTTAAAGCAAAGCCTGGGCCTTTCTTTAGTTCTGGCCTAGCAAGTCAGGGGGCACCCCAGAATTTTCATGTTTGTCAAGTTCTGAGGTGATAGTAGGGGAGGAGGATAGGGAGTCCTAGCTGGGGGACATGTGTTAGGAACAACTCAGGACAGAGGAGAGCATGACTCAAATGCAGGGCCAGACGCTCTGCACCCCTTACAGACCACAGAGACTCCAGGTCCCACACGGTCATGGTCTCCAAGGTGGTTTCTGATTAGGCAGGACCTAGAAGGTAGACTTGGGTAACGAGGATGATCTTAATGCCTATGCTTTATATTTTATTTATTTATTCAGATTTTTTTTTTTTTTTTTTTGGCACAGTCTCCTAGAGCTCAGGCTTGCCTTGGACTCTTGATCTCCCTGTCTTCACCTCATGAGTGCTGAGCTCACAGGCATGAGACAACACACTTCACTGTTCCCTATATTTTTATTGATAAAGATGCCCATTAAAGGGCTTTTCAGGACTTGCCAATGTTTGGAAATAAACTCTTTCGAGGACATGATATTCTGATCCACCTGTGTTAGTGAGAAGTAGCAGAAGCCAGCTTGCCTCTGTTCTTAGGTCTGCTGGTGAAAGTCGCTTCGGCTGTATGTGGTTTTGATAAAGGCCCTGGGTAAGTCTTTCCTTTCCCTGTGCTACCTGAACAGCCTGCCGCATCAGTGAATGCCTACACACACCAGTAATGACTCATTTGCTTATATTTACTTATGTGTTACAAGTGAATGATGGAAGTGGAAGTAGAAAGCTGTTTTTAAAACTGACAAAAGACATCCCTGAAAAACTCTATTGAGGGACCCAGACATTTCTTTCATCTATGTGGTCTGTATAGACCTTCCAGTGGGAAACAATTCATAAAGCAGCTGACTGCCTTCACCTAGACATTCCTGGTCATGTGACTTAATGGCCTTGAGGGACATTAACTGGCCCTTAGGGTTTTGGCTGTGGCTGTGTAGTGACTACACCCATTATCATAAGTTCAGTTAGGATTTGCTTCTGTCCTGGAAGATGCTATTGCCTTCTAACCTCTGGTCAGAGGACAGTTTGGGTTTGAAAGGTTGTTAATTGCATTTGTATGATGCTTTGAATGACTAATTTGCATTTATCCTGCCCTAGAATTAGCTTCATGGACACTCATCCTCTCCAAAGATGGCTTCTGGGGATGGAGGGATGGCTTGGCAATTTAGAGCATAGACTGCTTCTTGCAGAGGATTGGGGATCAGTTCCCAGAACTCACTTTGAGAATCTCACAACTGCCTGCAACTGCAATTCCAGGGAACCTGGCAGATGCCCTCTTCTAGCCTCTCAGAACACCCAAATGGCCATTCAATATTTATACATGGACACATAAAATCAAAATAATATTTTTAAAAAGATGACCCTATGTGAAATGTACCTTCTGAAAGTCTCAATATGTGACAGTACCTACTATGCACCATGTGATCTAATTCTCTGTCAGTCTGAAGGAGCAAAACAATGGAGCCAAAGTTTTAGAAATGTGTAGATCACTGACTTGCCTATGCTTTCATGGCAATTAAGAGGCACATATCAGATGCCTGTCAAACAGGCCCTTGACACTGTGGAAGGAGAACTGTCGCCAACTTTGGCCACTGTTCACTGATTTGAACTCCTAATGATAGTTTCAATCAAAGTCATACCTTCCATTATCTAATAAATAGTTGTTTATTACTTTTCTATTCTGTGAAGAGATATTATGACCAAGGCAGTTTACATAGCAAAGCATTTAATTGGAGGCTTTGCTTACAGTTTCAGGGAGTGAGTCCATGACCCCCATGGTATGGAGAATGGCAGCAGGCAGATATGGTGCTGGAGCAGGGGCTGAGAGTTCACATCTGATCCACAAGTTGGAGACTAGAGAGGAGAGAACTAACTGGGAATGGCATGGGCTGTGGAAACCTCCAGATCCATCCAGTGACACACCTTTCCCAACAAGCCATACCTCCTAATCCTTCTCAAACAGTTTCACCAACTGGGGGCCACGCATTCAAACATATGTGTGGTAATTTCTGGTCTCCATGGTACTGAGGAAGGTTTTTTTTAACCTCGAGACAGGGTTTCTCTATATAGCCCTTGCTGTCCTGGAACTCACGGTGTGGACCAGATCACTCTGTAGATCAATCTGCCACTGACTCCAAAGACCTGGGATCAAAGGTGTGCTCCGCCACTGCCCAGTTCTCTTTGGCCTTGAACTCACAGAGATCCAGGGGAGCTCTGCCTCCAAGTTCTGGAATGAAAGGCATGGATCACCACTCCCTGATCTTCAAGGCTAAATCTGTGTATAGCTGGGCTCTGTCTTCTGATTTTCAGACAAACTTTATTAAATTACAATATATCACTACATACATGTCCCCTTTTGTGTCAAAAATGTTTAAAAAGGTTATAACTAATATATAAAAAATTATTACAATAAATATAATAATGACATACAATATACACAAGCAATAATTTTATCAGTAATGTCCAGTCCATTAACAATTGACAAATTCAGAGAAAATACTTTAATATTTATTTTATCTTGGTGAGTCCAAAGAATTGTACCTAATTCACTTTCTATCTAACTTGAATAATTACCAACCAAAAACTTACCTTTTGATGTCTCTCAAGCTTACACACTTTACACCTCCTGAGTCTCTTTTCCGAATCTGTGACCAGGAAAACCATAACTATCTAGTCCTCAGCTCCCTCAGAGACCTGAGAAGGAAATAATATTAACTGAGTAAACAGGAACTGCAAGGAAGCAACTTCCAAAAAATCTAAAAAGATGGCAAGAGCAGCCTGGACAGTCACCCAAGTTTCCTCTGCAATTTGGGGAATCCATCTTCAACCTACAGGCCTAGCATACCTGATAGACTGACTTGTGAAGCAGGATATTCTGAAAGGCCTTCTTACCTTGTCTCGGCAAGGTTGATCAGTTTTTTCTTCTGTGTCCTGCTTGTCCATTTTGAACATCATACTGTCAGCAGTCACAGCAAGAGCAGTTTCTTGCCCAGTGACTAACTTTTGCCACAAAGAAAGTAAACTCCACATGCAGCTTCTTCGATGCTCATCATCTTCTCTGAAGTAGATTGGTGCTGCTAGGAGGAGATATGTCTCATTTTCTTAAAAATAAAAGAAAACCTATGTTAGTAAAACATTAAATGCCATATTCTGTAGATCATCCTGCATCACTGGCTCAGTCCAGTGGAGAAGTTCACTGGGGATGGGGCTGTAGCAGAGACCTGCTGTCTGTTTTTACTATTCAGCCCACATCTTGTTCAGCACAGACAGTTCAGTTGGCGCTTTCTTGCTTATTCCATCTCTCAGCTTTGGAGGAGCAAAGCCAGGCTTATCATGGGTGCCTCAGGAGGTATTTGCACCATTTCAAATCATACCACAAGTTGCTAGGAGAGGTACTGAAGTCGTCTCCTGGAATCCTGGCAAGGCAAGACAAACACCATCTGAATGTCTGTTCTCTTTCTTGACAGATCCCACGATGCCAGGAAGTGACACATAGCAGTTTTCATTTAAAGATGTTCTTGGGACTAGTCTCTCTCTCTCTCTCTCTCTCTCTCTCTCTCTCTCTCTCTCTCTCTCTCACACACACACACACACACACACACACACACACACACACACACACACACACACGTGTATGTGATGTCTGCTTAATTATGGGAATGCTGAGGTCAATTTTGGGTGTCTTAATCAATCATCTTCCACTGTATTTTTTGGAGACAGTCTCTCACTGGTCTGGAATTCACCAAGTAGGCTAGGCTAGCAGGCCATTGAGCACCAGCAATCTGCCAGTCTGAACCTCCCCAGCTTTAGGATTAACAGGCACTTGTCACCATGCCTGGCTTATTCTTCTGTAGGTAGGTTTCAGGATGTGGTTGTTACATCTGCCTGGATCATTACCCAGTGATAACAGTAGGGTGGTTGCCTACCTTAGCCTTGCTCATTCACAAACCAGCTCTCTCTCATCAACTGAGTAAAACCCGAGTCAGCTCTTCAGACCAGATCTTCCTGAGACACACTGACCACTAGTTCACAAGGTTTTGTTCTATAATGTGGACCTTCTGGACAGTAACAATACAGGCTGCACAGCCTACTGACAGAGACAGAGGCAGATGCTCTGTGTTTCCATTTCTAACAGAGAAGTTCTACTTTATACACACATCAAGTGCTGTGCATTTACCTCACCCCAAATCTCTGATTCTTACTTCATTTCTCAGTGAGGCTTAATTTCAACCATCAGGACAGCATCATTTAACTGTTTAACTGTGTTGTCTCAGCAGTGTGTTGAGACTTTAGCCTCCAAAAGAACATTGTAAAATACACTCTTTACTAAGAATATAAAATAAGATGTAGAGAATCCTGTATTGAAGCTGCTGGTTACATGGGGGCAGGGACAGGAACATTAATTTTTTTTTTAAACAATGGCTTCTCAAATGATTATAGAACATGTGTGTGATTCCTAAGTCTCAGAAGAAATACCACAGTTTTTCAGTTATTTTGAAGCAGAATAACCATTTTTCCATCTGCACTACCAAGCAAGGCTTTAACCTTTTACAAATGTGCAAACACGGTAACTGGCCAAAGTGTTTGTATGCAGCACAGATACATTGACCTAGATACATCTCTAAAACTAATTTAACCATGCGGCACTGGGTCTTGCTAACACTCTAACAAGTGTTCCTTTCTTTAATGATGAGCAGGAGCCCTGAGGGCCTCCTGTTTGATGGTGGTGACAGCTTTGCATGAGACAGGTTCCTCCAAGAGCTGGTATGCTGACTCAGAGAACAGGACCACAGCAAGGCTGTTGCCAGACACATTAGTAGCGGTCCAGATTAAAAGCTAGAGAGCTAATCAGTGCTGCAGGCAGCCCTTAACCACATCACAAAGGGAAGAAGTGACTTCTTAAAGGCTTATTTCTTAAGTGAAAAAACAGCGTAGTCGATACATGTAGATTATGAAAACAGTCCAAATCTTACCTTCAATCATTTGGCATATTTAAGTTCTCTATAATCTGCACAGGAGTGGTCCTCCCCTTTTTTATTTTCCTTCCTTACCTCACCCTATCAACCTGGAGAAGATCCCTCCTGCTCCGCAGACCACAGGAGGCATTGCAAGCTTAGGCTTTTCCAGTATGCTCAGAAATGGCAGATGTCTGGGCATTTCTAAGATGTTGCATAATTATGTCTGATATGACTGAGGAAATTCAAACAAATAATTCCAGAGGAAAAATAGGTGCATCAGCTTGCCTGGGGTTTTCTTTAGAACAGTTAAAGTTACCCAGAGGGACAATTAATCCTGTGACTGATGGCAGCAGTACAGGGGGCCAAGGAGCCTCCCTGTGCTTTTGGAAATCTCCTTTTGGACCTGTAGTGTAACTGGAGTGTGGTGCAAAGGAGGAGCATGTGTGTCTCCAAAGGACATGACCCAGCACTCCAATGAGAGAAATAAATCTAAATCACTATGGTAGGATTTAACAAATCCTTCTTAAAAAGACTTTGGTCTGTGACTTATAAAGATGATTAAGAATATTTGCACGCTATCACGAAGTTGAGGATAAGAAGTGCAGGCCCATTATTGTTATAGGCATAGATGTGAGTCCTGCCACATCACCTACAGTGTCTGGGTTCTCAGGTCTCGTGCTGGGGCACCAGGCAACAGGAACACAGGCAACTTAAGAAAGAGATACACTCCTGAGAATGGGTGTGAGCTGGTGCACTGGGGAAATACGGTGCACATATTACCTGTTCAAGACTGCTGGGCCTTGATCCTTTATAGATAATGGGTCTTCAGACCCCTTACAGCATTTATGGAGCACCTGCCTCCTCCCACTCTTCCGAGTCACCGTGGAGCGTTTGATTGGTTTCATGTGACCCCAGGTGGGAAAGGGCCCTGCTTTTCCTTATGTACGTTCCTTTTGCTCCCTTCCCTATGCCCCTCTGCTCCTGACACAGAGACACACAGCTGTGACACAGCACATGGTGACTTCAGATGGAAATGTCTTCACTGTGAGGGGCAGCTGGGGTTATCCTTCCTTCTGGTGGTGCACATGAACTACAATCTTCTGTCGCCATCTCTCTTCTGCCTGTTTGTCACTTAGGGTATATTTAGCTGTCAGCATTGGACAGCCTGAGAAATAAGGATGACCAGGGAACCTAGAGTTTATCTCACAAAACCAAAAAAATATTCAGGGACTGTTGAATGTCTCAGTGGGTAAAGATGGTTCCCCCAAGCCGGACTGCTTAAGTTCAACCCCTGGATCTAGAGGATGAAAAGAAAAGACCAATTCCTATAAGTTGTCTTCTCTCTCTCTCTCTCTCTCTCTCTCTCTCTCTCTCTCTCTCTCTCTCTGTGTGTGTGTGTGTGTGTGTGTGTGTGTGTCTGTCTTACACACACACACACAAATGTAAGTTTTAAAATTCTTCCATAAGGAGTGTCAGGTTTATCATAAAGTGTCACACGGTTAGACTCTAACCCCTCCATTCTCAGTAGATCAGCTTTGACCCACATGTTTGTTCTTAGTCACAAGATGACTGCCATGGCTTCAGGTTTCACCTCTTCACAAGACTTTACACAAATAAAGAAGGATAGAGACCATCTGGCTTTTTTTTTTTTTAAGACAAGGTATGCTTTCCTCTCCCAGAAGCTTGTGGAGACCCAAGGAAGCACTAGTGACTGTGTATTGTTGACATGGCGATGGCCATGTCTAAGACTCAATGACTCAGACCCAATGGAGTGGCAAAGCCTTCTCTGTATGGTTCAGACTCAGAAGAGTGACAAAGCCTTCCTGTGGTCAAGGTGAATGTTGGCAATGTGTACAAAACTAACAGTCCACCTTCTTCTTTCTGGATGCTTCTAGCCTGAGACTGCTGCCTATAGAGAGACCCTCTACAGAGCCTCACCAACCCCTCCCGCTTGCTCTGCAAGTAAGCACACTGCAATTGTTGTGTGGCTATCAGAGTGGCCTGGCCCATATGATCACAGCCTTTCTGTGTGTATGTCTGTTCTTTCTTCATTCCTTTGCCCTCCATAGTCAGGTCAGGTCCTCACTTGAGGGACCTGGATACTTCTCTGATGTCTACAGAAGAACATGCTTTCTGCCCCTTGGGTCTCACTGCACTTGTGGCCTCTGTAGGTATCAAAAGATACATAACCATGTGAAAACTGCTCACTGGATAGGTAGTCGTTTGTTACAGTGGCCACTAGAATCGAATTCTCTTAAATAGCATCCCCTGACCTTCTAAGCCACAAGTTCATACTCAAAAATGTTAGCACGTACTGATTTCAGTGTAATTTATGGATAGGATTTTTCTCAAAGTCTTCAAATAGTTAAAATTCTCATTGAAGTATGACAAAAATCAGACTCCAGGAAGCTTGAGGTAGGGAGTCTCTTCATGCTTGCAAGTCCTGGGCAGCAATAACATCTTGTCCCCTGACAATGGAAGGTGCCACCCTCACCCTTGGCTTGCCTTCATTTCAGATGCTCTTAGGATAAACAGATATAAAGGTTAGAAAACCAACTCTACCTATGCCTTCCAGGTCCCGGTCTGCTGTGAGCTGGATAAATTGTACTTTTCTCCTTCAAAGCCATATGACAGGACCATAAAGATTAAGGAAGGTCAAAGGCAGCGCTCTGGAGAGATTGACCAAGCCACTAGGAGAAATAAAAGGTCATCCTTAGCAACCCTGGAGGGACAATGGACAACCCCAAAGAAGGCTAAGAGGGACTAGGGAGGTCTCATGCAAAGTAGTGACAGAAGCCAGAGTGGACAGAGGCCACAGCACCAGCCAGCCTAAGTTAGCACAGCACTCTATAGGCAGGAGGCCTGACCCCAGCGAGCAGAGGAGCCACCAGGCATTGGCATGTTTATGCTGATGGAGGCTTTTCATGTAGCTCTTTGGACACTGTTCATCTCGGGCCATTTGGATGGAGATGGATGAGGGTCTGAACGGAGAGAGACTAATGTGAAGAATAATTGTTTTCGCTGCTGGGAAGGAGGGGGAAGAAGCTGTCACAATCTTGCAAACGCAGCTTCTTCTCAGAAATGCACTCACAGACCTCAAGTCTGCCTCTGAGCCATGTTCCTCTAAATGCCACTCATTTCAGGGAGCCTACCCTCACGGCCCATCCAATGAGTGTTAGCAGAGGATTCTGAGCAGGCATACCCACCCCCAGCCCTCCTGGCTGCATGGTCAGCTCTCTGGAAAGCACACAAGGGTCTGATAGTCTCACCTGCATTGAGGGGGCTGAGAGATGCCTGACTTTGTCTTCCAAAGCATCACTTTGGGGTGCTCAACTGCCTTTAAATATCATCCCTAGCTAGGAGGATGACTCAGTTGTTAAAACAGAGGACCAGAGTTTGGACTTTCCAGAATCCATATAAATGCTGACTGGGTGTGGTGGTCTGCCTGCGGTCCCACCCTGGGAAATGGAGACAGAAGAGTCCCCAGAGCAAGTTGCCTGATGAGAGTAGCCATATTGGCAACTTCTGGCTTTGATCAAGAGACCTTGCCTCACTGAATCATGCCAAAGAATTGTCAATCATGACTCCTGATATCAACTTTGGGCCTCCACATGCATGCACGCACATGCATGTGAATACATACACACAAACTTAACACATACACAAGCAGTCATCTATTCACAAATTCATACCATACACACATACACGTACTCATACATGAAAATGAAAACATCCCACCCTAAGAAACACATGATTCTACGTCCACAAAGATTAAGTTAAAATAAAAAAAGAAGTAGGATATAGTGACATTTAATCCCAGAATGGGAGTTTATTAAGACCAAATGCTAGCACAAGCCATAGGTTTGGCTAAAGTTTGAACTGACAGATTCGTGCTGTGTTACTCTTCCCCTTCACTGTGACCACATGACCAATACAGACAACCTAATCTGGGGAGGGATTTGTTTTGGTTCTCAGTGCTGGGCACTTCAAGTCATTATGATGGGGGAAGGCATGGCTATGAAAATATGAGGTGCATGGACAGTTCTTAGTACCCTGTCGAGGCACAGAGATCCAATCCCAAATCAGAAGTGGACATGACCTTCAAAGGCATGCCTTCAGTAACTATTAGCAGCCAAGGACCAAGTGTTAAACCCATCAATCTATGAGGGACATTTCACATAAACATCTGTCCTCATCCATAGAAAGAGTGATGGCAGACAGCTGGATGGGAGACAGAAGAAAACCAAGGAAGAAGGAGTTCAGAAAAAAAAAAAAATGTAGGCCTTGCCCCACCCACTTGACTCCTTGAACCAGGACAAAAGAGGGTAAGAACGTATGTAGAGGTGTGATGTCATGTGTACTCACACATGTTGTAGCCTGTACATTGTACAATAATGGTTAGGTCAGAGGAAGACACCACAGAGGTCATTACCAGAATTCCACCATAGAGAGGGACATGGAGTCATTTACTCATGGATGTGGAGGTACAACCATCACATTCCCATCACCTTGCTGAACAAGAGTATAGATATGCTCTAAGAAAAAAAGAAAGTGGCAGACTCCCATCTTACCAGACACCTTCATGTGTCTGGATTTCCTTAGCTCAACATAAACTGGGCTGCAAGCAGAATGAATGGTGGTGGGGGAAAAATAGATTTCCTTAGAGCACATTTTTTTTCACACCTGGGCATATGACGTGTAAATTTTATAGCCAATATGCTAAGTTTATTTAGCCTGCCATGAGCTAAAAATGAAGCATGCCCTCTGGATTTCAGCTCACTGTGCGGAGGACTTTTGATTGAACGTCTCATTCATTCTGAGTTTCTGTCCCTCCCGGCAGAGCTGAACCATGTGGGTGATGGCTGCTTTGGAGCAGTCTCCTTTCACTCACAAATGCATTACTTGTGATTCACAATTCAAATGGGTTTTCATCCAAAAGAGATTAGCAATGATCCTGTTTTTACTATAGTGTTATTCTAAATGTGATGTGCTGCTTCGTATCCAATTCATTCTCCACAAGTCACTTGTGATGAAGACACCAGCATTCTCCCCACACAGAGGAGGAGACAGATCTGGAAGCCTACCCAGTGCTAGTCTGAGTTGCCCTGTCAATTGGGCAGAGTCCTGAATGCTTGATACATAGGAGACTTGAGTCAAAAGGTACAAAATACTACCTGTGAACATACTTAATTCTTTGGGCAAGTACATGTGGTGTATGTGTGCATGCATGTATGCATGTTTACATGTGTATAGGCATATATTGTGGGATGCACATGTGTGTACATATGTGGATGTCTGAGGTTGATAACCAGCGTCTTTTTTGATCATTCTCCACTTTATGTATTGAGGCAAAATCTTTCCTGAAACTTGGCGCTTGCCAATTTCAGCTATTCTGGGTAGCCAGCCTGCCTGGAAATTTCTTGGCTCTGCCTCCCTAGTGCTGTGATTATGGGTGACTATTAGACCTGCCTGGCTTTGACGTGGGTTCTGCTGATATGAATCCTGGCCATGAAGTTGGTGTGGCAAATGTTTTATTCACTACATATTCTCTTCAGCCTCCATAGTTCACTTTCTTTCGGCCTATTTCCTTCTCTTAATGCACATCCACTAAATTGCTAAGACAAGGAGGGCAGCATAAAGGTGCTGGGATCTTAACAGCCAGTCCTGGACCACTGTTGTCTCTGAAACAGAAAATAAGACTATCTAGAATTACCCAGCATTCATAGTCAGCAGTTCACAAGCTGGAGACATTCCATCAAGAAACCAGTTCAGCCCACACAAATGACTTTCCTTGCTACTCCATAATGCATAGTGATGTGAAAAGATTCCTTGGATAACAGGGGTCTGCAACTGCACCCTTTATTTTGTTTTTTGCATGTTTGGAAATCAGGAATAGCAGGACTTCATTTGCACAGACTGAACCCCGGGGGAAGACTCATCTAACTTCCAGGAACTGTGGCAACTTCTGGGCCAGCAAGCAGACGCTGAGGCTGATGGAATTGAGGCTGGCAAATGGACCCATCCTTGGGCAGGAGCAATGGCAGCTCCCACAGCGGGACTGTTATATCTGTGCTACCATCAGACAACTTTATGCAAAAGAGAAACTCCAAAGGGATGAGGTCATTCTTAGAGACCAGTGCCTGGAAGTAGAGAAGGATAGAGCAGATACAGTCAGCGAACCAAGCCATGGAAAATGCTTCACCCCAGATTCGAGTGTGAGAAGAGAGACAAGAGACACACATAGCTAATGACACGATGCATCAGAGGCAATAAGGGCAGGGAGAGAGAAAGCAGAAGAGGGTGGTGAAGGCTGGTGGTCAGGGAAGAATCTGCTGAGATGGGCCAAAATCAGAGGCTAAGGAAGAGAACGCACTCTGACATCACTTTGAAAGAGATGGCATGGCTGGTACCACTGTGAACACAGCATCTGTGGCAGGATACTCAAGGCCTAAAAAGAAAGAGAGTAGGGGCAGGGAATGAGGAGGTCAGCAGGGTAGGAGTAGTCTCAGGGAAGTCAACAGGGAACTACAGTCACAATACTGTGTCTGTGTGTTTATATGTATGTATGTATTTATAAAAGTATCAGATATTAAATAAAAATATTTTAAAATATAATGTCCCAGGAACATAGGCAGATTATTTACAAGAATTGAGGCAGAGTATTTCTGGCTTCCTGGAGGCTACCATGCCTGAGGCCTAGCAAAAAATGGAGGCAAAATGGTCCCCATCAGTAGAGCTGTGTAGGTCTTCCTGACTCCTTTGCACTTTGGCTGGCTCTATGTGAGGGGAGGGTCATGGGTTTTGAGCATTGAATCCATGACATTTGGATAAAAATATCAGAAGTTGGATTTATGCTACGCTCTCAGTCAGTCTCAGTCCTGAAGGATAGTTAACCTGGAGTCAGGCCTTCTACCCAGCCCCTGTAGTAATAGTAATCCTGTGATCCCAGCACTCAAGCATGAGATAGAAAAATCACTAATGTGAAGTAAGCTACATAGTGAGATTTAGGGCAGCCTGAGCTACATAGTGACTCCATGTTTCCAGAAACCAAAACTCAAACTCGACATTAAAAATACTGCAGGAGTACAGACACCAGAAGTATAAGGTATGATAGGCATGTGTAGAATATCAGTGGGGAGTTCCTTTAACAGTCCTGAAACCTTCTAACCAAACCCAATTTATGCCACATTGCAGTGATATTTTGTTTGTGTTCTAACAAATAAAGCTTGCCTGAAATAAGATCAGAGGACAGAGCTAGTCACTAATTAGCCATAGAGGCCAGTAAGTGGTGGCACATACCTTAATCCCAGCACTTGGGAAGAAGAAGCAGAGAGAACAAGGCTACCCTGACTCATCTACAAGAGAAACAGCCAGGTGGCGGAGGCTCACACCTTTAATCCCAGCATTTGGGATCACCTGCCTTTGATCCCAGCACTAAGGAGGTGGAGACAGGAAGTGATATGGCCTGGTGGAGAAGAACATAAGGTGGAAAAAGACAGGAACTTTGGCCACTTCGACCTGAGGATTCGATCAAGGTTAGAAATCTCTCTGATCTTCAGGAAAGCTTTATTTGTTAGAGCACAAATAAAATATCACCACACCACATGGATACAGAGTACTCCATATTTGACTAAATACTTGACTCAGAGCATCTGAAAGAGACATTCTCAGAATCTTCATTTCTATTTTCAATCTTCCTTGTGCAATTATCCAAAAGGTTACACACTTTATTATAGGACAGAATATGAGATGGAAGAGTGTGTGAATCAAGAGCACAGTGAAATTTCCAAGTCAGCAGGACATCTACTACAGCAAAGGTGCTTCTCCAACTCTGGCCAGATTGAGAACCGTGGCACTCCAACATCCCCAGGGTGCCCCCACCAAGCTTCTTCCTGTTGCCGCTCTGCTCCCCAAACATAACATTAACAACTTTCTTGACTTCCATCTCTAAATTAATTTGGCCTACTTGAGAACTGTGCTTAATCAGTGGAGACAGAGCTCAATTGGTGAAGCGTTTGCTCTGCAAACTGAGGACCTGGACTTGATCCCCAAAACTTGGTAGAGGATGGTGGCACACACTTGTAAATCCCAGTACTGTGGAGGTAGAACCAGGGTGATACTGGCTGGCCAGACTTGTCTAATCAGTCAGTTCCAGGGCAACGCAACCTTAATCTCAATAAACAAAGTGAAAGACTCTGAGGAATGACACCTAAGGCTGACCTCTGACCTCCACATGCATGTACACACACACACAATAACTTACACCAATAGATTACTCTTTTATGTTCAATTCTTTTGCTCAACTGTGTCTTGTAAGACTCCCACATTCTGTGAGGTGTAGATGAAAGTGGACAATAAGAACATCCCTCCTCAGTATCTGGATGGGCAGCACTAGAAAGCAAAGTGGGCTGAGAAAGGCCTTATTAAAAAGATTTCTTCCTAAAGAGATGGCCAGTTGCTCTGCAGGGACCACCTATCAGTATTACAAAGATTTGTTTGTAAGAGATATTTCTTACATCTGAAAGGAGCTGACAGCTTTGTCCATGAGTTAGCTTTCTGTGTGCTAAGTTTTTATAAATGCAATCAATAATACTGCTTTTTCCAAAATGCCCGAGTATACGTATCAAGTTGCCCCGTCTCTCTCCTCATCACACACTTACTCATTATGTGAGCTAAGCATGAAAGGCCTTCTTTGAGCACATCTGCAGATTCTTCCCCATCTCCATGACAAGAAGTCAGCTCCCACAGCCACCTTTCATAGGGCGCTCCCATCACCTCGCTCTGGCTCTGAAGTCTAAGAGGTCGCCCCACTTTGCAAGACATCATTTGACCAACCTCCTCCTCTCCTTCCTCTTCTCCCTCCTCTTCTTCTCATGGGTACATGTATGTGTTGCAGGTCTCATGCATATCAAATGTGTGAATATGCATATGTAGGAGTGGGTATTCATTCATAGATGTGGGGAGGGTTATCAGAAAGTGATATCCAGCCTCTTCATTTTTTGTGAGGCAAGGTCTCAGTCAAACCCAGAGTTTGTCTATATGGCTTGTTTCACTATCAGGGTTGCTCAGGGGATGATCTGTCCCTGATGATCTGTCTCTGCTTTCTAAGACAGAAGTTACAGGTGAGCACCACACCCTCTTGGTGACTTCTTGCTTGTAAGGCAAGCTTTTTAACAACTAGACCATTGCCCCAGCTCTCAAGGCGCCATTTCATCATGACTCGGAGTTCTTCTAAACAAACTGGGAGTTTAGATTTGGTTATTCTATTTCAACATTTTTCTTTCTTTTTTAAATGTTAATATGGCTTTTTTTTTAACCCACAGAGTGTGTGTTTCTATTTCACTGAACAGGAGGCCTCTTGTTCTTCTCAGTTAACAGCGATATACACCCTGCTTAACTAAATCAATAAACAAATGGGTTATCAAGGATCCTTCAAATAAACAGCCTATACCACTTGACTGCCAACACCAATGGTGTGTTTGAGCTAAATCTAATAATGATTAGAGTAACTGATTCCTGTTGGACTTTTTTTTCCTCCTTGAAATAAATGAAAGTGGAATCTTCATATAACCCATTAATTTCCCAAAGTAGCCCCTGTCCCAGCTCTGGTGACATCGCAAACAGCTTTTTTTTCTCCTTTGTTCCATTTGGCTTCCTTCCGCCCATCTTCTTGTGGATTAAGGGGTTTATATGGTTGGTGATGATGTAAGACAGCTAGAAAATTGGTCTCCAGAGTGGCCAGATCCACAGGGTACCTTGTACCCTATCACAACACTAGGGCCTTAGCTTGCTTTGACTGCTGCAGAGCAGTGAAGTGACTTGAAATCCTAGATAAGATGTCAATAGTTGGGGAAATACTCAGTTATCAGAGGCAGTGATGGGCCACCCTCCTAATGAGCTCTCCCGTTGTAAGGCCAGTAAAGGGAATGTCCTGCAGAAGGACAATGGATCCAAGTCCACACCTCCCGTACTGCCCCCTCCTCCAGGTCTTGCCTGGGCCCCAGCTCTTCTCTAGGGCTCTTTGCAGTAGCTATTGCTTATTTTGCTGGTCCCTCTAGGGCGTCCAGTTAGCCAACCCTGTCATGCACGCCCCACCCCATCATCATTTCCAACTTGAATAGATTTAGAATTACCTAGAGTATAGTGAGGTGCACCTCTGTCTGTGTCTATGAAACTGTTCCCAGAAAAGATTGGCTATGGCAGAAAGATCCATCCTGAATGTAGATGGCACCCTCTAATAGGCTGGGCCATGTAGACAGACTCAAAGGGGGAAAGGAGGAAGCCTGTGCAGAGTCCACATTCACTTCTCTGCTTCTTGGCCCAGCAAGATGTGGACTGTTCTGCTCGACCATGCCTTCCCCATCATGATGGACTGAGATCTAAAACAAATACTTTCTTCCTTTTAGGTGTCGCTCACAGAAATGTAAATAACCATTCAATATTCCCAGAGTCCCCCATGACCCAGATGTCCTCTGCGGAGTCTGGACACATCAAAGGCACAGAGAAGACCCTGGCCTTAAACTCTGCATCACTGAATGGGGAAGCTGATACTTGCAGTACAGTGTATTAACGTGCCATGAGAAAATTTCTCCTGGACACCACTCTCCAAGGTGCATAGTTAATCACACCCTCCTCCCTCCACCACCTGTCACCTGTTCACCTATCCTGGACGCTGCCCACAGCTGTGTACTTTTCCTCACTCTTGTTCACAGTGTAGCCCTCCACACTCTGACCAGCCTTTGCAAACACACGTTAAATCACAGCTCTGCCCTGCTCTAAACCTCCCAGCTCTCCCCTGGCACATCTGAAGCACTGGCATTGGAGCCCCGGGACAATCGGCTTGGGATTGTCTTCTTTCACCTTCCTGCCAGCTCTCCTGAACCTTTCTCCGGATTGTCTGCCTTAGGGTCTGCTCTTTGACCTAGCAGTCTCTCCTGAAGAATCACATGTTTCACTCCACTTACTTGGTTTCTATAAATGTTGCTTCCCAGCCATATCCTGGCCAACTATCTTAAACATGTTCCTCTTTTTCCCCCCTTAAATTCTTCATAAAAATTATTACTTCCTATAACTATATTTCCACTTTATGTAAGTTACTAACAATAAAACAAAATTAATTCAAGAAGGAGGCCTTTTCTCTGGGTTTGACCAAAATATAGGACTCCATAACTATCAACATAATCCAAACATCATCTCAAATCTCTTAAATCCTTTTGGAATCAACCCATTAGCCCAGCTCCACTTCTTCCCTGGCAACTACTGGCATCTTTTCTGTATAATTATCTCTGCTCTTTGTAGAATATCAAAGAAGATGATAACACAGCCTCAGATTTTCCTGATGTCTCTGCAGACCATAATATCAGGGGCTGCCCATGTTAGGGACTCCAGACCATAATATCAGGGTTGCCCATTTTAAGCACTTCAGATCATGCTTTCAGGAGTTGTTTATGTTAGGCAACAATACTTCTGTTCTTTTCCCAGTTTGTTCATCTATTATTTATAAAAATTCTTGGGTTTTTTTTTCTAGTTTGGGATGAACCTGAAGGAAGGTGCTGGAACCACCTGTGACTGAGTAGGATCACTGGATTGCCAGGCTCTGCCAAACTCTGCTGTAGTAGTTAGGAGTTCATGCTTCCACCAGCAATCCCAGCAGTTGCTTTGCATCTCAGCTGCACACTGCAGGTCAGTTCTTTGTGGTATTGCCTGGTCATCCTAACTAGTGTAGGATGGCATCTCATGATCATGAGGGGCTAGGCAGACAACCAGACAATGGCCAAGCCATACATGCCATAAAACTACCCCCACCCACTGCACATTGGTCAAGACTCCCATCTCATGGCCAATCAGACCCAGAGCAGACTTGCTGAGTGCTGGACAGTGACCCTTGCCCACAGCAGTGGGAGCACTTCCCTGACTTTCTCTGTAGTGACCCCCCCAACTCATCAGTCTCCTCTGAGCCTCTACTGAGGGTGAGGTAAGTGGCACACTTCCTTGATTCGATGCATCTGCACAAATAGCCCTGCTCGCTCTCACCTGAGTGCTTTATTTACTGAGTTTACATTTACTGTCTTTTCCCATGAGATCAGACTGTGGCTCCCAGCCTCAGTGCCTGGGGTGCTGGTGTTGCTGGCATGATGTTGGCATGGCTCGACCACAGGCTACCCCAGCCTTGGCTTTTCTCTCCCCCTTAGTTAATGTTTTAACTCAGGAATTGTCCGTACTGTAAAAGGCCTGAACCTCTGTCAAGCTCTAGGTTCCCAGCCCCCGATTCCTCTCCATCCAGTCCCAAACACCTACTGGCTCCGTGGTTGTTCTGTCGGAGCAGTCTTCCTCTGACGCAATGGAGAGAGGCTCAGGAGTTCTTTTTAAGGGAAAGACTGTCCAGTGTGGAGGAACTCAGCCTGCAGGGAGAATGTGTACAGGAAGTTCTTCAGCAGCCAGAATCTCTCTTACATTTGGCAAGGGCCTCATGAGAAGAGTGGCCCATTAAGACCAAATGTCACACTGTCCTAAGTTGCTGTGGTTCTGGGAATGTAGCTCAGGCTGTGCCTCTATCTGAGGAAGGTATTTCTGTGAAAGCCTCCTTGTGAGATATCCTGCCTGCATCCCAGCTCAAGGGCTTTGAAAATGCCCTTCCAGTAGCTGAGTTTCAGAAAGTGAGCCTACACTAGTAAAAAGGCAGCTCAGGCCTGGGAGGGCTTCGGACTGTGAGGACCCTAGGCTCTGAAAGATGGGGCTCTGAGTGAGCAAGGGAGGAGAGCCCAGAGCCAGCACTTGGGTGCCTTCATAAGCCAGACAGAGGAACCAGTTGTGCAGAGTAACCTGGGCACCTGCACCACAGTGAGAGGCTCTGGGACTTGCTTCTTTGTGTGAAGATGCTGGGTTCATTTTTCAGCCATGTCTGTTGGTTGTTCAATCAGAAGTCATTCAGACTGAATATCTCTACTTCACTCAGAGTGACTATCTCTACTCAGTTCTCCCCAAGACACCTGTGTAACGACCTGTGAGGATTTGAAGGATTTACTTTAAGTAGCTCTGACCCTTTGCAATATGATCAGTTTGCCCAGTCTGTTGTAAAAGTGTCTGGTGTTCCTGCTGGTCTTCCTGAACTGTTGGGAAATGTACTGGGAGAGCCAGAGCAGTAGATTGTGGGTACAGATACCCCATTCCTGTCACTCTGGAAGTCAGGCTTTCCGTGCTGCATCTCTCACTTTCTCATTAATCACTGGGCAGGCAGAGCTGCTGGCAGGCTGTGAGGCACTCTAACTCAGGTAGCAACTACAAACAAGGGCATCTGTTATCCCAGGAATACAGAGAAGACTGACTGGAAGGGAGGGAAGAGCTGAATTACATTCAAAGTGACTGCAATTCTTGCCTGAGTCTTTTGGTCGTGTTTAGGAGGAAGACTTTGGGGAAAGTTTGGCTGATTTCTGCCAGGTTGGTTTGCTCTTCTATCTAAACCTTGTTTGCTAATTATAGGACATTCTCTAGCTTTCTGTGGGAAATAGAGATGGTTAAGTGAGTGTCGATGAATGAATGAATGAATGAATGACACTGAGTTCCTAGAATGCTCAGCAGTTGGGCAAGCAGCTCCCACTGCTTGTCACCTTCTCAGCATAGTTCTTGTGGATGGCTCTTTTGATGCTGGGAAGCCAGAGTAATCTGACTCCAACTGAGGGTTCCTGGGGACAGTGAACACCGTCACTTGGGTAAAGGAGCCACATGCCATAGCAAATCACTGTAGAACTCAGTGACATACGTGACTTTATCCCATGCTGTCCACTTAGGTGGGCAAAGCCCTCACCCAGTGGGTCTCTTGAGTAACGTTCACATCAGATGGGACAGTAGCAGGGAGAGGGTTGGAACTTGTGCAGATGAAAAGGCTATGAACCATCTTTCCCTTTTGGGTTCCCTCGGGGCCTCGCAAATGATATTCTGATCCCTGACAGCGTCCATCCCTGCATCCGTAATGACTGCCTCTCAGCCCCACAGCGGCTTCTGAGATTCCCTGACTCAACACTTTTTCCTAGCTGCATTATTTTCCTCCTGATTTAAAAAATTCCCGGTGGACAGTAATCAGACATTGAGCTTGTTCACTTGGCAAGTGGTGAGTCTTTTCTTTTTTAAGGAAAAAAGAAAAAGAGGCAGCCTGTTTATTTCTGGCAGCTTTTCCCCACCTCCTCCCAGCTCCTTTTATGAATTCTAATAAATGCAGTTTTCTCTTGACTTCAGGGTTTCTCTTGAAGTAGACTCTGTCTCTGGATTCTGTGCTCTCCTCTGTCTGCAGCTGGTTATGTAATTCAGACTCTGATAATCTGTGATGCCAGGGATTGTCACCTGTATCATCACCCAACATGTCCTAAACCATCTGGATGACTAATGAGAAATGGAGAAAGAAGAAATGAGCCCTGTCTTCACTCCTAAGGCTCCACAGTTACAGCAAAAAATGACACCCTATACTGCAGTCGAGGAGTTGTAGGTTCAACAGGCCGTCCGAAGTACTCAACCCCCAAATCCCTACCTCAGTTCTGCCCAAACCTACCTCAGTAGGGGCCCCTTCCATTACTGTAACATGAATACATGGAAGGTAGAAGTCACACAGGAATGATGGCCCCTAGGCTAGCCTTTCATCTGCCACAGGAAGTAGCTGCATGACGTCACTTCCTTTTCTGTCCCCTGCGTCTCTTCCCAGCATTGGAGAGACAAGCATGGGAGGTTTATGGGTTTTACTAAAAAAGAATAAAAATAAAATAAAGGTAAGATTAAAGAACAGCAAAAATGAAAAAAGGAACAACAGCTTGGATTGTCTGCCCCTGTGGGCAGAGGAGTCACTAGATGAAAAGCATAACCCTGGTAGGGGAAACTCAAAAGACAACAAGGAGGGTGCACGGGCAAGCCCCCCCCCATAGTCTCACCTGTCTCACCTGCTGTGCTCACATGCACCTTCAGGCTGAGGACTGAATTCTTGCAGCTTTTGCTCAAGGAAATACAAACAAGCATTACCCTCCCCGTTTCTTATGCAAACCTGTCAGACTTCACACACTGTTTCACACATTATGTATTTAATTCTTTCTTCTTAAAATCCATCCTGGAGGACTTGGCATGTCAACACAGATTCTTCTCTTGTTAGAGTCTCTGTGTGACTGTGCCAACCTTCACTTATCTTCAGCTGGATCTCTTAACTGTTCTCAGTCTCTCCTAACTATGAAGTAAGCTTGACTGTGCCCATAACCTTGTACATTGTGTGTGTGTGTGTGTGTGTGTGTGTGTGATCTGAAGGATGCGGGACTGCTAAATCACTGTTACATACAAGTGTGGTCATGTCCTTTGCTCGTAGACCCTGTGTGTTAAAAAATTGTGCCCTTTTGAATTCTTATAAGAAAAACATATCCTGGTGTCCATGTACCTCAGGTCCTCCATTGATTTCAGGGTTTGAACTTTTTTCAGCTATTGGACAAGAAGAGGTGACCTTCCCCCATGCCTGAAGCTAAGTATGGTGCTCAGACCACTTGCATTTTTTTTTTTCCTGGATCTCTCTTATCATGTTTTTGCCCATTTCCAGCTGAGTGACTGTTCTTTTTCTTCTCTATTTCTAGGAGGCGTTTCTGTTTGGAGAAAGTTGTTTGTTTTTAGTTAGAGCAGGAGGAGAGAGAGCTAGTCTGTGCAGGTGTCAGGTGGGATGTGATGGGATTTGGTTAAAGCTGGGGCTGAGCAGGCAGGTGCTGTCAGTAATAAGAACCTTGTTATAAGTGTTGTCCATGTGTCCAGGTCCTGTTCAGATCCTCCTCCTGCCAGAAAACATGCCCAGAACTGCCTGGGTAGAATTATATGTGGCTCTTGCCAGGGCTCCGGTCTGTGGCCACTGTAATCTGCTTTATGTTGGTCAGAAGCCAGAAGATGTAAGAGGAAGTATTGGCAGAGATGCTCAGAACTATGAATAACACATCCCAGCAGGCTGCAGCAGCTGACCTAGCCTCTTGCTTAATCTGGGTCTCAGTTTCTCTTCTTGACAATAGAAGGACAAGCTAAATTGGCATCTGGTTGAGACACCAAAGCAGCTTTACAATGACAGGATGCCTGGTTCCAGCCTCAAATCTGGTATGATGTAGCAGGGACCTAATGGCAGCAGTGATGAAAGTTACGTCCTTCGGTCTCAGACCCTCAGCCAGCATGTGCCTTCTGCCCTGGAGACAACATTCTAGGGTCTCATTTCTTTCAAGGCAAAGAGATGTCACTCACCATCCCACAGCACAGATCAAGAACCTTCTGTGGGGTCCAGTAGAGGAGGCTACCTCCTCCATAAGCCTTGCTTTCCATTTTTCCAAGGCTTATGAACACACAGGAGGGGCAGCAAGCAAGGGTCCAGCCTCTATGCTGTGTGGATTGGACCCACAGAAAACACAAAGTTAATATTCCCCAAATTAATCACACCCAAGCTATTAGCCACTTGTACCCTCTCCCTGCTGGGATGGCAGGTCAGACTCTCACGATTTGGACCTCATGAATAATTGTTTCCTCTTCTATGCTGAGCTTGTGTGTTTTTGATGAAAAGAAAAATCCATGATTTTCTTTGTCCCCGGTGAGTTGAAGCTGCTGTTCACATAGGGAGACTTCTCAGCTCTCACTTTAATAACTCTGGCTTCTCTGACCTTTTATTTCTGTTCTCCTATTTATGCCACATAGATTGGTTGAAAAATTCAGAGTGCACATCCCCGAGATGCTTTCGAAGCAGGCAGACTAGCGGGCTCGCTGCTGACTGTATTTTCTACCACTTCTGCTTTTTAAATGCTCCTAAACAAATACCCTGGCACCACTGATCATTAGGAAACCATGGGTGGAAAGCCAATGCTTCAGCCCAATTACTGGGGCAGGTCCAGCAGCCTTTACCCTATGGGGTAGAGCCCACTGAGCTCCGAATATAATCGGAGCTCTGGCAGTCTGAGAATTTGTTTTAGGCTTAATTGGCCCGAGGCCGGTACATGGCCCCCAGCTCTTTCTCTACAGCTACATGCACACTGCTTTTCCAGTCCTAGAGTGAATGAGCTGCTCCCGCAAGGCCTCCTTCCATTAAGAGAAAGCCTGGATGCTTGCCACATGAAAGGCACACAGCAGGGACCACCCACCCGTCACACATCTAGGGCGTGCTGGGTAGGGCATGCTGGGTAGGGCATGCCCAGTGCCCGAGATCACAAAACCAACCTCCTTGTTTAATTCTCCACTCCCAGTAAATTCTCTTCTCCTCTACAGCATCCTCAAGAATCAAACACGTGTGCACGGGCGCTTCTTGGCCTCTGGCCTCTGGCCTCTCCTCTAATCCTTGTAGTAAAGCACAGTGTTGTCTTTACCCACTGTCGTTTTAGAGACTACAGGGGCACCAGGAAGTGACATACATCTCCCTCTGTTCTCATATCACTCTGTGGCCTTGTGCAGGGGACGTGAGATGAGTGTCTTCGAACTCTGATTTATTGGACACTTTCTACCTGGAGACAGTGCCAGATCCCACAGGTCTGGGGCTCATTTGTTAGGGTTTTTGTTTTTCCTCTCTGTACCGCCTTTTAAATGCCGGACACTGCCCCAGATTGCTTCCAGCTGTGCTTCTGGCCAAGCAATGGAAACTGGTTCCCACATCCTTCTCGGGCTCAGTTTAATTTTTCTGGATTATTCTAAACTCCGGAAGAAACATCTATCAGATTCTAATAAAGAATATTACTAATGATGCAGATGAAGAGGGATTCAGGGCAAGGTGTGAAGGAATGTAGAGCTCCATGCTTGTGCAGGGACACGATCCCCCAGGAATATCCACATGTTCCAATACCTAGATGATTCTAGAACTTCGTCCTTTTGTGGTTTTAATAAGAACTTCATTACTTAGTCATGAATGCCAGAATCATGGGCCACTTGATAATCAACTCAATCTTCAGCCACTCTGCCCTCTGCAAAGTTGAGAACTGGGGCTGAATATTCTCCTGCCTCAGTCTTTCCAGGGTCAAACCCTCATCCCTAAGAGACCTAGGAGCTGTCAGCACCATATGCTCTCAGGCACCATATGCAAAGTGACGTCACTAGTTCAAAGACTCCAAGGACATCAGGAAGCATATGCCAGGGAATAAAAGAAGACAAAATGCATATTTCACCATGTCACAGCCTGGCTTTGTCTCCAGCATACCATGTGACCTAGAATTGGAATTTACTCTAGTCTGGGTTTATGCGTGAGGAAATGGGGGCGGCAGGGCTCTTCTGATCATTCAGAACCAAATGATTTCAGCCTCCTTTGGAGCCTCCATGATAACCAGGTTTTCTGTCTGCTGGGGAAAATGTCCCCAGAACTGGTGTTCGTGGAAACAGGAGTGCAGCTCACCTTCTGCATCTGTCGCCATTTGTCTCATTTCTAAAGAAGATCTCTGTAGATCATGTGCTAATTTGTTAGGGGCAGCTGTCCATCAAGGCAGAACCTAGAGCATTCATCTTGAGACCTGGCAGCTGCTGCCTACACAGAACAGACGATGCCCCGAGGAATGACAGTGACGAGTCCTCTGAGAGAGAGCCACAGCGCCCGTGACATGTGATATGTGCAGACAGGGAAGGACTCCGAAGAGAAAAGGCCTGTGTGGGATATTGTAAACCTCACACCCCGTCTGCATATGTCTTGCACCCAAGAAGGACAGTATGTCTCCAGAGACACTGACTCCATTTGACAATATCTTAAATGTCAGCATTAAAATTCATATTCAGTTCTGAAAATTCATGCAATGCTCAGGAGAGGAGGTTCTATGCGACCACTCAAACTTTGAGGAATTATACATTATTTGTGCAGCAGATAATCAGAGTGCTGGCAGAGTCTGTGGCAGACTACACAGAAAGTCTTTCTTCCCAGGACCTGACATGGGAATGCAATATAAGGCAGCCAGACAGGCAGTCATCACCCCAATGTGACAAGGAGATATCCAGGGCCTAAGGAGCAGCTTGACAGGACAACTGACCTCATGTGAGGAATGAGGGAAGAATGGGGGGCGGGGAGCTGGTGCTCGAGGCACAGGTGTGAAGCAGGAGTACCAAAAGCAGCTTCCTGCACTGCAACCCCAATGCTCCTCCGCACTGCTTCACAAACTCTCCCCTTACCCACTCATCACCACAGTGTTCAGCGCTGACCTCCTATGGAGCAGCAGCATGTAGTCTCTGTTGCTACCTCTTCCTCAACACAAGCCAGAGGACCACAGGGATTAATAGAGACATAAAGAACTACAGTCAGGGGCATCAGCATGCTGCTCCCAATAACCGACAGAGAAAAAACAAAACAAGAAAAACAGAAACCAGCAAGAATATTAGATGGGAACAAGTCCAGTTTGAACCAGTTCACCTTCAAAGATCCTTAGAACTCAACCTGGGAAAGAGGAATGACCTAGGCAGCCAGAGTCTGGGGTGTCCATGAGGGATGATCTAGATGTTACGGCTGCCTCACTTTAACCTCACGTGGTGCCATCCCTAGAATGGGAGCCTAGGCTGAGGGAATAAGATAAGATAGCCGGGCACCATCATTCGTCTTTCTCTGCTTCCTGACTGTAGAGGCCAAGTGACAACCCACCCCTGCTCCTGCCACTATGGCTTCCTGCCATGATTGCCCTTCAAACTAGGAGCCAGAATAAGCAGACCCCTTGTCTCTTAAGTGCTGTTGTCAAGATATTTTATCACAGCAACACAGTGACACATATAAGTGCAAATATAAGAGTAAAATGTGTAAATAACATTTTCTGAAAAGAGAAATAAGCAATATGTCAAAAGATTTACCTTCATAAACTTATAATTTCAGATTGGTTTATGGTTTGAAAATCAATCAGTTCAATTAGCTTTTTTTTCTTCCAGTGAGGATACATGTGGAGAGACCCATTATAAACTGAAAATCTTTCCTCAGAAATGCATTAAATATATCTAACACTGTGGTCTTGCATTACTGACCAGGGCCTAGGGCTCCCTGCTGCTGCCCAACATTGGAGGAATGTAACATTGAATATTTTATACAATAGAATACCATCTCTTGCAAAAAGAAAATTCTATTCTGGGGTTAGCATTTGCTGTTCTTCCAGGGGACCCAGATTTGATACCCATACCAGTCTTATGGCTCACAACTTCAGGTCTAGGGGATCTGACGCCCTCTTCTGGTCTCCTGGGACACCCACTCTCACATGTGCATAGCCACAGGTACACCCACAGTTGCCTGTGCATGTATATACATATAACTAAAAGCTAAGTAAGTCATAATTTAAAAGAAGGAAATTCTGAATCATTACAATATCAATACTCTCTTGTATGCTAAAAGTAAGTCAAGCAATGCTGTCTGGTTCCCTGTGTGATGAACCATCAGTAGTGCAGTTAAGGTTAGAAGGGCAGGTACCAGGACTGAGGGTGAGGAATGTCTCAGGCACTACTGTTTAATGAGAAGGTTTAGTGAAAGAAAGTGAGTGGCTCTGAAGACAGGTGAATGGACTTAATGCTATCAAGTGATGAACATAAACATTTTTATGAGTTTAAAACAGAACACAAAGAAACTTTTGAAACTGCTAAGTTTGTTTATTATCTTGATTGTGGTGATACCAACTTCCAGGATGTATACAAGTTGTGAAAATCTCAATTTGTGAACTTTAAACATGCATTTTACTATATACCAATTATACTTTGACAAAGCTGCCTAAAAGCATATACAAACAATGCTTGTTTTTTAATTTTTTGTGATATAATCTTACAGGGTAGCACTGGCTAATCTGGAATTCATTACAGTAGACCAGGTTGTCCTCAAAGTCACAAGGGTGAGCCTACCTCTGCCTCCTGAGTTCTGGGATTAAAGGTGTGTTCAACCACATGCAGTCTATAGAAAATATTTAAATGAATAATATAAATGTAGGAGTTTTATGGTCTCCACGTGTACTTTTATGGGTTTAAAAATAAGTTGAAGTTTACCCTGAAAAGACAAACGGGCACAGCCCTTTCTAGTTGATGGCTTTCTCTGAGCCCTCTCTTCTCCAATAAAGCAAGTCTGATACATATTTCTGTAAAAGGGAAGATTTCACCCATTTTTACTTATTCTCTTTTGTGAAAGTGGGGCTTGAGACAAGGTATGTATGTAAGCCTCAAACATGCGACCCTTTTACTTGGCCTCCTGAGTGCTGGGATTACAGGTGTGCTACGTCCTCTTAACACTGCACAGCCCTCCACAGGATGTGCACATGCCAATCACATTACATGATCTCTACAAACAGGCAAAACACCGAGGGAATCAATCTGGAAACCCAACACTTGATAAAGCACACACACACACATACACACACACACACACACACACACACACACACACACACACACACACAATGGGCAGAGAACCCACTCTAGATATAAAGGACTGTTTTTGCTAATGGAATTGTGAGATGCCAGGGACATGAAGGGACAGATCTTTCAGGGCCACGGGATGTCACAGGCAATGCAGATTAGGTGGCAGTTGATTTTTCTGGGGCTGCAGGATGAATTACCAGACATTAAAACAACAGAGATTCTGCCTAGAACACCAAGGTAACAGTTCTGAAGCCTAAATAGCTGAAACTGAGAGTGAGCAGAACTACTGACGCCCTGACTTCACCTGGTGGCGTCTAACAACCCTTGGAGCTCCTTGTCTTGTGGACTGTAACTGGTTCCTGTTCCATTTCACATTGCCATTGTGCTCTGTGTGTGTATCTATGCTCCTACATGGCTTTATAAGGACAGCAGTCATTAGATCAGGCTTATTAATTCTGGATGACCTCATCTTAATTTAGGCAGTTACATTCACAAACAACCAGCTCTCCAATGAAGTCACATTCTGAAGTTCTGGGTAGACACAAATTTCGGGAAGGGTAGAACTGCAACCCAACTCAGGCTCTGTCACCGTTGTGCGAGAATAAAATAATGCTGGGAATCTAACAGCGCTAAATCTCACATTCAGAAACATTTGGCCAAAGTTTGGCAGCTATTTTAAAGTTATTTTAAAGAATTGCTGTTCCACATTTCTGAACATAGAGAAGTGAGGTTAGATCAGTGCTTTTAGAAGTTGTATGGCAGAGATAGCTTGAAACGTGGTCTTGAACTAGCCAACAGCAAGGAGAATGACATAGCATGACTTTTGAACTGATCATCTGGAGAAAAGGCCATTAATGTTTCAACATCAGTCTACCCAGAGCATGCATGTGCTGAAGAGGATGGTGAGTCATCAAAGGGGAGATAGGAGTTCACTGTGGGTGAAACCCAGGATGCTTTCTGTACGGTCTCAGCTGTCTCAGTTCACCTGGGCTGATAAATAAAAAGGCTCAGACTGGATGTGAAGTTCACACTATTGTTAACTTGACTGGATGTAGAACCACAAGAAGAAGAGTGTGCTAATATGTGTATCAAATAAAGCTGGCCTAAAGATCAGAGGGCAGAGTCAGCCACCGGGTTAGCCATAGTGGCGAGGCAGTGGTGACATGCACCCTAATTCTAGCCCTTGGGACACTCCATTCTTTCTCTGTAAATTCAAGGTCAGCCGGGACTACAGGAGATTAATCCAGTCCAAAAGAGAAACAGAGTCAGACAGTGGTGACTTTAATCTCAGCACTGGGAAGTTTGAAACTCATATGGCTGGACAGAAAAAGGAATATAAGGCAAAGGAACAGGAGTTTGGCCCTTCCATTTCAGCCTGCCTTCCACTTCCCCTCTTCAGTCTGAGGATTCGTGAAGACAGGATCTTCCCCTTTCAGCATGAGGATTCAGTGGTTGGTGAGAAGTTTCCCTACTGGCTGCTCCTGTGTCTCTGATCTCTCAGTTTTATCCCAATACCTGGCTCCGGGTTTTTATTACAAGATCAATTTATTCATGCACCAGATGAGCATGTCTGGGTTTCCAGGGAGCTTTCACTAAGAAGACTCGCCCTGAGTGGTAGTGATGTCACCCATGCTGTTACAAATCTTCTCTTTTAAGCTGGCTTTTGTCAGGGATATTGTCAGAGCAATAAAAAAAATCATAACTCATAACACATTGGGTAGCATAGGAATGGAAAAGTATCACTCATCATTTTGGAGACTGGAGCCCAAGCTTGAGGTGTCAATAGATTTTGCATCTTTTTGACTCCCCCTGTCTCAAGGATGGCACCTTCCAGGTGTGCCCTCAAGGCTTCTTTCATTGGTGCTAATTCCATTCATGAGGGTGGAGCCCTCACACTTAGTGACTTTTCCAAAGCTGCCCCTCTGAACACATGTTCAGGTCTTAGCAGTCAGTTCAGATAACATTTGAGGAACAGAGAGAGAAAGCAGACATCTCTTACATCAGGTAAGGTGAAACTCCAAAAATGTGAAGGAGGGCACTTCGTCTATTGACTATTTTAATTTTCATCCAAAAAATAATTTTGTGTCTAAGGCACAAGTCAGGAACCCATATTCTAAAAAGTCCCTTTTACCTCCTTCTCCCATCTGTGACCCATTTGCTTTTACTAAATTCCAGAGGCTAAGGAACAGTCTTAGGTGCATTTTCTAAAAGTGGGTGTCATCCATAATGGCCTTTGGTTGCAAATATCTGAGCTATCGAGAACTGTGTTCTGGAACAGGACTGTAAGTGTCTGAACTTCCCATCACAGATGGAATCTCCTGCAGAAAAGACAAGAATGGAAATTACCAACAAGCAAGTTAATGACCAAGCTCTGTGCTCTCTCCGCCTCCCATGGAGGGTGCCAGGGCTAAGCAAAATCCACAGATGGAGCCCACTTAAGGAAAATGACTCTTCCTAAAATCCAGTATGGCAGTCACGTTAATTGTCAACCTGGAGAGGAAAATAGAGAGGCCATTTCACAGAGGGAGCTGTGGTGGCCTGCATGTGATGGAAGGCTGTTCCCCAATCCCACTCCACTCAGGTACAGACACACGGAGGAGGAAAGTGCTCCCTGGAGGGGACACTTAGCAGAAAGTTCTCTGTCCTGATTCAAGTAGCCCTACGACAACTCACAGGCTCATTTATCTGCTCCCCACCTGGCTGTCTGGCTTTAGACACCCAAGGTATTTAATGACGGGGAAGGGACTCGGTGCACGCACTCCTGATAGGTGCGGTGTGTGCTGTTTACAGATACAGGGACTGCATTATTGCCAACTGCGCTTTTCTCCCAATGAGACAGAGATTAATTACAGGATATATGGGAAGAATTCCATTCATGAATTTGGGTCCTTGCATTGGAGGAGGCAGAGAGAAATCGGGAGTGCATCCACCATGATGCCTGTCAGGAGCGGATGCTGACAACAGATGGGCTTTAAATGCACGCATTTTCAGAAGATTGTTTCTTCTTTCATGGATGGAAAAGCAAACCCACCAGGCTTTTAAAGGAGCATGTGTAAATGCAGAACAATTATGCCTGCTGTCTGCACTTCAAAGTTGCAGCAGGCTTGGCTTAGAGGTTGAAAGAGAAGTTGGAACTCGGAATTTGACTCCTAGAAGTCACTTTTTAAAATTACTCTTGGGCATTGGCTCAGTCAGTGCAACAACTGTTATCATAAGCCTGATACTCAAGTACAGCAATGATCCCTTGCCCCTGTTACTCACTCCAGCCCATTAGGTCACTGACCTTGAGAGTAAGGTCCAGTGACCTTGAGAAGGGTAAAAGAAAAGCTAGTAAAACCCCTGCACTGACCTTGGCAGGTCTTCCCTAGAGGACTGTCCTTCCTCATAAGTGGGCATTTGTTAAAGAAACATGCATCTCTATAAACTGCTGGCATTTGAGCTGGAGCTTCCTGGGCAGCCAGAGAATGGAGAGGCAGATGGGCTGAGAATATCTTTGGCTCCTATGTAGGGTCTTAGCTCCATAGGCCACACAAGCCAAGTCCAGGAGAGACTTGGGTCTGCTCCTGGGAAGGCTGACCCAGCTGCTATCTAAGCAGGAAGGATCCTGAATAGGTGTGCTGAGGGTGGAAGATGAGTGAGTGTGGTCAGAGGAAGGAAGCAGTGCTTGCATACGTTCTTGTTACTTCTAAATTCTGTACCTGGACTGTTATTATTTCCGAAGCACCCAGAACATTGCCTGATCATTCTCACATCTCACCAAGAATCCCTCAGTGGAGTAGAATGTCTTGAACTTCGGGGCTCATGCTGGAGGCACAGGTTTATTGGGCTGACATCTGGAAGTGGGGCCAACATGAGAATATCTAAAGTTTTACTCCTCCATAAGCTGGCCTTCAGATATCACCTCCAGAAGCAATAGATGTTCTGAAATAAGCTTTATTTCTGGAATACATGCAGAACAAGGCATGGAGAAGCTGCGTCCAGAAAACAGAATCTTGCTCTTGGTTCTGATCTGTCTTCTCTGAAAGCTAGTCAGTCATTATTTACTCTTCAAAATAAATTCATAAAAGGAGGAGAGGCATTAGGCTGTCTCCCTGTCTTGTACTAAGAATGATCTCTTGTATATTCTACTTTTGACAGCACAATCGAAATTACTCAAAGGTAGAATGTCCTATTTGATGATAGAAGCCCTCCGTGAGTGAGGGCTATCAAATGGAGACTCGCTTGCAGTGCTGTTCAGCTAACACACACAGGCCTCTTAGGTAGAGCTATTTCCTGGTCAGCAAAGCCATGTTGGTAGTGTGAAATTAACCACATTGGGAGTATTTACACCACAGCAATTAAAATAAATTCCATAGATTATGGCTTTTGTGCATCCAATACCAGCCCAACTGGCTATGGACTCACTTGCTACATCTGTTCAGAAAGTGCAGCTTTGGAGTTTAAGGGCATGCAAGAGAAGGAAAGCTTCTAGAATGAGGTGATATCATCACTAGAGTCAAGGATAAAGGTACAATCAACTGTCCTTATGGGATGCCATGCTAGGAGGACCAATGGGACCTATACTACACCTCAGAGCCTTCTGGGCGTTCCTTGACAACTTACAGTTTACAATGCTTTTCTGACAACACCCACGTGAATCTTCCCACCTATCCCATTAGTCAGCAGCATCGGTCAGCCAGCATTTCTAAAATTCTTTGTGTCTATGATTATGTCTGGCACTAATGGTATGCAAAGATACTTGAAGACTTACCCCAGTGTAGTGATATATTGTATATTTAATAAAAGTAGTCTGAAATATAAGAGAGACAGAGAAACAAGCCACAGCCACTTCTTACCCAGCTAACTCCTCAGGGTGAGAAGGTTAGGTCCTGTCTCCAGGAATCCTCAGACTCAATACCTGAGTCTGCAGCTGAAAGGGAATGCAGGCAAAACTGACTTCCTTTCTTCTCTGTCTCCACCCAGTTATCTCACTTAGCTTTCCTAGAGCTAGGATTAAAGGTGTATGCTGCCACCACTTTGTTCTGTTTGGCCTTGAATTTACAAAGATCCAGAGAATCAATCTATCTCTACACAGTGCTGGGATTAAAGGCATGGGTCACACTCCTGCTTGACCCTCTTAGCTTGGCTCTGTCCTCTGATATTTCAGGCTATTTTTATTAAATATACAGTTTATTACCACACTCCAAATAAGCTGGGATAGTGGGGAGGGACAGAACCAAAGGCTTTAATCAGCCGCAAAATAAAAGGCTGGGAGCAGCCTGGAGTCCACAGCCTGGACCTTTTGGAGTTAGGTTCCTGCTCATCTGTGATCATACCTGTATCCCTCCTTCCTGCCATCAGCCTCACTGTCCTCTAAGCCTCCCCTGAACTGCCTGTGAGCTCCACAAGCCTAGTCTATCACAGATATCTGATGCTGGCAAGCTCAATGCGTGGAAGATTGAATGAACAGATGGATGGATAGATATGGATGGGTGGATGGATGGAAGATGGCTGTCACCTGAAATATGGCCAGTCTTGAGTGAGAAAGAGGTAGGTACCCAGGGCAGTTCTTAGTATAAACTAAAATCTGAAAACACCATAACATGAGCTCGAGCCAGTGGCTGTGAGAAGTCAGGGCACCTGAAGCTGGAGGCATGTGTTGGGGGAAGGTCAGGGAATGAGGCTGAAGGAGAAAGTGAAATGAAGATCAGCTTGAACCTGGCTGAGTAGGTCGGAGATTTTCTAATTATGTTCTGCCAGAGAACCCCAGGGCTCTACAGAAGCACTTCAGGAGTTCTGTAAATAATTCAAATTTAATTTCCCAAATTACAGATTTTAAACAGTAATATGATTACACCGGCACACACAAATTTGGTTTACAGTAAATTTTTAACACATTGTGGATGACCAGTGAGTTAACTGGTGATAGCAGGCCAATTCTCTCATTAAGACTCAGGCTGTAACTGTTGGGCAAAAGGCTATTCCGAGTCTGCAGCATGAACTGCTAAGCTGTTTTAAGAGGATGCATCTAGTCTTTTCCACTTTGTGCAACTTAAATACCACCAGCACATGCTAGGGATAATGGGAGACTGCCATTTTCTTCCATAAACCCAGTTTTCAGATTTTAATGTACACCAAAACTACCTCTTTAGATTCACCATCTGACTCCATTGTATTAGGTTCAATCATTAGAATTCATGAGATAAACTTGCATTGATATTGCAAAGTCCCTAAGCAAAAATGTAGATCTTAAAACCTCACAAGTCTTACAAGGATAAAGGCAAAGGATAGCTAAGACAATCCACTTTCCCTTCAAAAGCCTGAACTGATCATTTTCTAAAGAATAGTAAAGCTAAAACATCTATGGGGTGAATAGTTTCCTTTGTTTGGTGAAAACCCTGCTGTGAAATAGAATATCTGTTTAACTGGGTAAAGGTGTGTTGCATTTGTTTATGTTGCAGAATAATTGTTTAACTATGTAAAGATGTGTTGCCATTTCATTTTGTCTACCCAAGGTACCTGATTGTCTAATAAAAAGCAAAACAGCCAATAGCTAGGTAGAGGAGGGATAGGCAGGGCTGGAAGGCAGACTAAAAAGGGGAGTCAGTCAGCCAGGGACCAGACCGACACAGAGGAAGCAGGATGAACAATATTTAGATGAAGTAAGCAAGCCTTGGGACAGTACATAGATTATTACAAATGGGTTAATTTAAGTTTAAAAAAAAAGCTAGAAACAAGCTACGGCTGAGCATTCATAGTCAATAAAAAATCTTCATGTTATGATTTGGGGGCTGGTAGACCAAGAAAGCTGCTACAAGATGCCCAGTTTGAGTTCCTAGATCCAGCCAAAGGGCTCACTGAAGAACCAAGGGGGTGAGCGGCTCTCACTTCTCCAGCAGTCTTCCCTCTAGTCACCAAAGAAAGAGGAGCAGACAGGGAGGAGCCAGACCGACCTAGTAACCTGTCCAGGGTGTTCCTTGGTCTGCAGCTTCTGGAGGTTCCTGGCTGTAGATGACTGTAGGGACCTGGGCTTAGGAAGACACTCTTTTAACAGCTATTTACAGCTTCGACATACCATAGAAAACTCAGCCAAGATACCGTGAGACAGTCCTGATTGTAGATTGGTCTTACTGTAAAAACATTTTTTAAATCTTTGCTTTTTAAGTGTTTGAGTATTTTGCCTGTATGTATGCCTATAGCCCTCTAAGACCCGCTTTCTCGGCACTGAAATTATAAACAGTTGTGAGTCAATGTGTAGGTGCTGAGAATCAAACCCAGGTCCTATACAAGAGCAACAAGTGCTCTTAAGTGCTGAGCCATCTCTCCAGTCCTGATCCCTACTCTTTTAAATAAAGCTTATTATATGTGTAATTCAGTATGACTTTAGATTATATTTGTAGAACTTGGAAGGTCCCCTGAATTCTTGCATTCAAAGCTTGGTCCCTAAGTAGTCAGAGATGAGGCTTTGAGAAGTGATTGGGTGATGAGGACCTGGATCTAATCAATGGAGTAGTCCACTGATCAATTTATAGCATGCTGACATTATTAATTAGGAGATGTGTGGTGATATGTTATATATTTAATAAAACCAGTCTGGAATATCAGAGAACAGATCCACCCATAGTCAATCCAGGAGAGTCAGAGAGTGGTAATTCAGGCCTTTAGTCCCAACACGTGGGGAGGGGAGGGAGGAGACCTATGCCTTCAATCCCATAACTCCAGAGACTGAGATCTTTCTGTGTTTCTGAGAGTTCAAGGCTAACTACCAAATAGTAGTAGCTCTTGCCTTTAATCTTAACCTGGATGTGAAAGAACTGGGTGAAGAAGGTATTTGAGGCAGGTGTAGGAAGGCAGATTCATTCTGTAGAAGTGAGGAGGATTGAGGCTGAGGAAGCTGGAAGATAGCTGGGTGAGATTTGACTGTGGTCTGTTTCCTCTCTCTGATATTCCAGCTTTTCCTCCATATCTGGCTCTGAGTTTCATTTAATACAACCAGAATTTGTGATACAGAGATGGGCCCACACAAAGGAAATAGATCACTGAAGTGTGCCCACCATCATGAGAGGAGTAGCCTTGATCCAACACATGCTCTTCACCATGGGCCTGATTTACCACACACAACCCAGAGGTAGCAGAGCCACAGGACCATGAACAGAAGACCCAGAGACCACAATGCAAAACAAGTGCTTCCTCTCTCCAGCTGTTTTCCTGCATGCAATCGTAGGCATTACACCAGTGATAAAAAATGACTCAGCATGGAGATTAGGCCACAAGCATTCTTTCTCAGATCTGATATCCAAAGTTTCATTATTTAAAACAAAATCTGGTTTGTGTTTAACTCATAACTCATTGTGAGAGCAAGAAGTAACAAGAACAAGAAAAATCTTCATGATACTGTCTTGTAGCACATAGTGTTTGTGGGGCCGGAGTCAGGATTTCTGTCCCACCAGAAACTCTCAAATATCCAGCAGCTACTTTCCAAATAATTGGCTTGAAGGCTTAATTTAATGGTGACTGCTGGACCAGTAGTTTAGACATATACCTAGCTTTTACTCTTAAATTAACCCATAATTCTATTTCTGTTTAGTCACATGGCTTGGTACCTTTGCTGCAGTGCAGCATTCTCATCTTGCTTCCTCTTAGTCTGGCTGGTGTTTGCTGCTCTGTCTCTTCTCTTCCCAGAATTCTCCTAGTCTGGTTGCCCCGCCTACACTTCCTGCCTCACTATGGGCTAATCAGCATTTTATTAAACCTATACAAGTGAAAGCTTTGCAGTGTGTAAGAGCATCATCCCACATGGGGCTGGATGGCACTCTTTGTAACTCATGACAGACTGTATCTATCCATAAGGACAGCAGTCTGTCTGAGGAGGCAAACAGCCCTGCGTTCCTTCAATGAATCAGTCTTATGCTGGCTGCTTTGCTTGACTTCAATTGTCTCTCTGTCTTCACTGTGAAGTCCTTGTAAGTCATTATGGCACCAACATTTGTTCTGAACTTAGATACATTTAAGGAAACAGTTCTCAGAGATGGAAAAACTGCCTGGTGGCCAATCAGAGTTGCTCAGAGTAGCAGAACATAGGACAGGATTGAAGGATCTCCCTGACCTCAAACATCTCACTCGCAAAACTGCATTAGGGCCAGAATTATGCCAGCACAGTAAGCCATTAGGTTCACAAAGGGCTGTTGAGTTTGTGGAGATGCTCACCACACTCGCAGGTATTGAAGAGCTGGTGGGATCCTTCACTCAGCTATGCCAAAGATACTCTCTATTATGAACTGGGATAGCGGGTTTAATGGTGGAAACACAAATACTTCCCCCACCCTCTTGTCTGAAGGATAAACTGTTGGCACTAACTACCTGTCTCTACTTTTTCTTACTCACAGTACAGTCTTTGATCAAGCATTTAACAGATTGTTTCATACATAAAGGTCACTGGCTCGGGTTGTTATTTTTATTTTAATTGTAGGATGCTCTAACGTCAATCTCTAAGTTTTTTTAGAGGCAAGATGGTGGTGGTGTTTCCTCTCTGACTCCCTTGGTCACACTTTCCTAAACAGACTTGCTGTTATGAGTGACCAGCATTTACTGTGGCTACAGAATAAGTGGCTGTTCTGAGTTGAAATGTGCTCTGCATAGCCATGAGAATCCTGAGGTTAAAGGTGCTCTTTTCAATCTATTGGTTTAGGTGACAAGTAATTGAATTTACCTATTTTCTTTGTGTCTGTTTATATTACTAGAAAACTCAACAGTATAAGCTTGGCTTGTATTTGTGGCTTTTAATTTATTCCTTTAGTGCAATTGTGTTCAATAATCACAGATGCTATTGTTCTCAGTTCTCAGGTGAGGGCTGTCAAGCTCTCAGAGGTTAACACAAGACTCAAAGTTCATGGTTGTAGCTAGAGGAACAGTCGTCTGACCCCAGGTCTGTCTGGTTCTAGACTTTACAAATACATGGGAACAATGTGTTTTACTGTCACTCAGATTTACAACTTGCCAAATGTACTTTAATTCCAAACAAGAGATTATAGACCACCCAAAGGTTAGAGGAGAGAGTGTGTATATATCTCAGACCAGATATAAAATCTCATCACTCCTTGAACCCTTGGTGTTCAAGCTCAATCCTGGGCCCCAGCCTGCACTCTCTCTGCAGCCTGCCCACACTTCTGGTTTGTTTGGCATTTCTAGGAGTGAAGCATACAATTGTCACTTCATTCCAGTTTGCTGATTGATGAAAGAATGAGAGGAGATATGCTTTGATACATTCTGAAGGTCAGTTAGAGGTCAGAACGACAGCCTCCTTATGCAGATGGAATGACCAGAGCCAGGGACACTAGCACTCACAAATTGCATCAGGACCTTCCACCTTGTCGTTCCTATTTATCAGCCTTTAATAAAAGGCATTTCCCTTTCCCTGGAGGCTAGAGGAGCAATATTGTATATCTGTGGTTTGGGATCTGACAGGAAATTAGTAATTTACCCAAGGAGGTTGGGGTGGGGAACAGCTAGGATTTGTGAGCATTTGTTAAAGTGTTTTTGAGAGTACCTTTATTTCTAGAAAAGGACAGGAAAAAAAATCAGTGTTTGAAGATAAAGCTTTTATTCCTTGTGTTGGAAATATCCACCCACAGTGGGGTTGTACCAGCGTCACAGAGGAAATTAGGTTTCTCTATTTTCTTGCAAGAACAAATGTTTGTAAGTGCAGTGCCAGCAAGGTCCCCTGGTAAAGAACATAAATAAACAATTTTGCTTTGTTCTCCACCCATAGAAAAATGAATGAAACCTTGGTATGTGCATTGGAGGTGCTGGGGCCCCAGAGCTGGAAGTAACCTACAGGAGACAATTAAGAAAAAAAAAATCCCCTTTTATCTGCCTGACTTAAATCCCAATAAAAACTTTCCTGCCACATGTTCCAAGTCGCTGACCCTGGTTGCTGTCCTGCTCCCAGAATAACAATGTAAGGCTTTGGAACTGCCCTTGGTGCTGCTAATCAGAGGCCCCAGGGACAGAGCTGTACAGATTGCTAGGGGCTCTGATCCAGTGTGTTCATTCATTTATCTTGCTCCCCCCCCCCACATGCTGGCTGTCAGCTGCAGAGCTAACTACTGAGGCATTCTGAGGCGGTTTACTTCAGCTGAAGTTTAAATAGCTTTTGGAGGGCCCTCATCACCAAATCAATCTGCCTGGCAACCCCCGAAACCACAATAATATGTTCTCACAAATTCTCTCCTGGCGCTTGACGGCCTTGAGAAGTTATTTTTTTCAATTTAGTTTAA
>PVIH01017420.1:0-41909 GCA_004025045.1 Sigmodon hispidus | reverse complement strand
CCTTTCCTCAGAGGCCCCGCTTGCTGGTGCACAAGCACCCACGAATGAGGCCCACGGAAGAACCACGGAGCGGAGGAAGCTTGGCCTCGAGCTACGGACAGAGAGGGGTCAGTGGAGCTTTACCTAGTTTGTCTCCGTGTCCGCAGTGAGCATGTCCTTGTCCCGCTCGCCTGTCCTGTTTGGAAATGACCTACTGGAATTACAAAACCTAGTTTCTCTTTAAATTTCAGCCTTGACCTTGGCTGTTGTAGAAAAATCATGTGAGGGTAGAACTGAAGAGGGGAGGGCAGAAGACCTGCTGTTTGAGCTCAGATGGTTTCCTCTTCTTTCCTTTCCCGTTGAGAAGCGCACCTGCCTATGATGCTGTCTCCAGTGCCGCGGTTGCTCCTCCATCCTATTGATACAGTATTGTGCATGCTGGTGTTGTATTTCTATACGGTAGCTTGACATTTATTAACTTATACTGTAGGTGTTATGTATTCCTATGACAACAAAACTAAGACTTCAAAATTTTTTAAACTTTTTTTTTTTTAAATTTAATTTTTTTTTTTCCTTTCAGGGGTAAAGTTTGCTTTACCAAATAGTGATTGTAACAAATTGATCTGTTTTGGATGTTGCTATAGTGACATGCAGTTCTATATTTTGTTTTTCAGGGGGGAGGGTACAAAAGAAACACCAGTGTTAGCTTCCTCTTAATGTCTGGTGTTTGTCATGGTGAAATTATAACTATACAGTGTAGGAGAACGCCACAACGTTCTCTGAATGCGCCTCTGTGCTTTCTCGTCATGTTATGCAGTGAACTATTTTTAAGGTCTAATCAAGTGATTTTTTTCCCCCCAACTCCGTGTTTCGCTAAGGAATTATTTCGCACACGGACCATTCTTAGCAGTTTTCCTCAGTGATGGAATATTCATGAATGTGAGTCATTATGTAGCCGTCGTACATTGAGCAAAATAAACGTACAGATCTGATGTCAGTGCTACCTAGCTTTATTTAATAGGGTTTAACTGCTTTGTTTTTAGAGGTTTGATTGGAAGTGGGTGTCCTCCACCTCCACTCAGGAATGAGGCTGGGTGGTGCTGTGGGGAGTATGACAATACATAAAAATCAAGGGCGGGGGTGTAGCTCAGTGGTAGAGCGCTTGTCTAGCAGGTGGGTGGATTTAGGTTTGATTTCTCAGCAACACACACACTTGTGATCCCATTACTTGGGAGTCTTGAGACAGGAGGATCACAAATTCAGGGCCAGCCTGTTTTATATAGAGAGCAAGACAGTTGTCTCAAGAGCCAAGTTTGGGGTCACATGCCTTTAGTCTTCGCACCTGGGACACAGAGTCTGCAGTTTGAGACCAGCCCAGTCTACATATAACAAGTTCCCAGGCTAGTGAGACTCTCATGGGGAAAAATAAACACAGGAAGTGGGGATATATGTAGTTAGTTCATGGGTAGAGTGCTGGCCTAACATGCTCAAAGTCAGGTTCAGTCCTGGCACTTATGTGGTAACCCATCACCTTGAGGGTCCTCTGGACTCGGGTGCTCATCTCCCTTTTGATGGTCCTGTTGACATTTTTATATCATAAGTCTTTAAGAGGGGTGGTAGATGGGCCCGAGTTAAGGCTCAGCGGCAGATGTTGGGTACGGCAGGTAACGCTCTTGGTTTCATTTTTTGTGATGGAGTCTACTCTCTGTCATTCAGGCTATTTAAAATAAAGATCATCCTGCTTAGGCAGCCACATGCATGCTGGGAGTACAGGCCGGCACCTCTGCTTGCTTCTCTCTCTCTCTCTCTCTCTCTCTCTCTCTCTCTCTCTCTCTCTCTTTAGAAGATACCAAGAGGTGCATAGCACCCTGGATGCTGACATGCATAGCACCCTGGACGCTATCATAGGGTCTGAAGTTCAAAGCCAGGCTGGGAGACCCAACACAGGGAGAGCCTGTCTCAAACAAAAAAAAAAGACAAACAGTAATTGGGGGGGGGTGCCAAAGGAGTGACCTACCCTTGTGCTTGGGACCCTCCCCACCCAAGCAGAGCTCCATCTAAGGTCTTTGGAGGTGGGATCATGGTGGGGACCTTTCTCCCCAGCAGATACGTTGCTGTTTGAATGCCATTTTCTCCACTCTATTTATGCGTGATTACCACATGTGTTGGCCTTGACGCTGGTCAGCTGAGTCTGTGTTGACTCACAGGGTGATCTGAGTGGCTAAGAATGACAGCCCAGAGCCTTAGAGCAAGCTTGGGGAGATGGCCTCTGAAAACTAACCGGATAACACCAGTCTCTATTTCTGGGAGTTGACATTAAGTAACCAGCAGACTAATCAGAACCCCCGAGGTGGGACAGACATGTTGCCTAGTGAGCTTGCTGATGCTGTTGCTGCAGTTTTGCTGTGGGAGGAGCCTACAGTAAGACAGGGCCAGAGCAGTGGTTCTCAACCTTCCTAACACTGGGACCCTTTAACACAGTTCCTCATGTTGTGCTGACCCCAACCATATTATTTCCATTGCTACTTCATAACTGATTTTGCTACTGCTATGAATTGTAATATCTAATATTCAGAATATATGATAATCCAACCCCAAAAGGGGTTTGAATTCACAGGCTGAGAACTGCTAGGCTAGAGTGAGAGGCCCTGACTCAAACCAGCTGGGTATGGTGGGGCAGTGACTTTAATCTCAGCCAGAGACAGGAAGGTTTTTGAGTTGAAGGCTAACCTGGGCTACAGAACAGATCCTCCAGTCTTTGCTGGGTGTCAAGCAGCAGTTCCCATTACCTACGTTGTCAAGGCCTAAACTTCAGTTCTGGATATTGCCAGCACCCAAAGAAGGCACCACATCGCTGACCTCTAGCTAGGGAGGCTTGACTTCCATGCAGTGCTTTCTCACAAGTGTTTGCACAAGTGTTTGCTTGGCCTGATGACCAACTTCTGGTCTGAAGTCCTGCCAGGAAACTGGTTCTTTTTTCATGAGGTACCCATGAATGGGAAGAATACCTGAATCTGCATTGTGGGAGTCTGACCACCATAGAGCCACATCAGTTTCCCACCGGCACAGACCTGGTTGGCTGGAATGGCGCTTTTTTTTTTTTTTTATTTATGATTTATTTACTTTTATGCATTGGTGTTTTGCCTGCATGTATGTCTGTATGAGGGTGCCAGGTCTCTTGGAGTTGTAAGTTGCCATGTGGGTGCCAGGAATTGAACCCAGGACCTCTGGAAGAACAATCAGTGCTTTTAACCACTGCACCATCTTTATTCTCAACCATGTATAGCCAGAGTTTTGGAAGGGGATCTTATGGTTGTCATAGGTTTTTAGGTTTGGGTTTTTATAGTTCTGATAATGGAACCCAATGCTTTAGACACTCTTGATAATCATTCTGCCTGGTTGGGGAGATGGTTTAGAGGTTAAGAGCACTGGCTGCTCTTCCAGAGGTCCTGAGTTAAATTCCTAGCAACCACATGGTGGCTCACAACCATCTATAATGAGATCTGGTACCCTCTGGTGTGCAGGCAGACATGCAGACAGAACACTATACAGACGTCTTAAAAAAAACAAAAAAAACCACTCTACCATTAAGGCTCACACTTCCGCCCTAATCACTAGGGAATGCTAGACAAGTGATCACCCACCAAGCAATGCCACAGAGAGAGAGATTGAGATTGATTTTGCCTGCAGCTGCCTGCCTCATCCTGGAACACTACCACCCCTCTGAGTCTGGGAGAAGGGAGGGAGGGGTAATGGGTAAAAAACCTAACCTGGTCCTAAATTGGGAAATTGGAGTCAAAACAGATTTAGCAACTAACATGTGGGTAAACCCATAAGGACAAACCCATATGAACAATCCAGCCAGTTCTCACTGACTATAAGTATTTTAGATGAGTTTTTGAAGATTAATCATCCTAAATGTCCAACTTCCCACCATGCTGTATCCTACTGCTGGGGTAGAAGCTAGAGGAGCCATAAAGATTGAGTCTCAGTATGTAGCCCATGCTGACCAGAAAACTCACAATAACCCTTCCCCCCAACACACACACACACAGCCTCCCGAGTGCTGGGATCAAAAGCGTGAGCCAAAGACTGGAAGCCTAGGTCATGGATTAAATGAAGCTGGGTAAGTATAAAATTACAGAACACAATATGTAGCTCAAACTAGTACTGTCTACTAAACATACAAGAAATTCTGTATTCCATCCTCAGGACAGCATCTGCGTGTGGTAGGGCATACCTGAAGTCCCTGTAGTGGGAGATCTGAGGATCAGGTCAAGGTTGAGGGCTGGAGTCATGGCTTGGTTGTGAAAAAATGGTCCATGTCATTCCCCAGGACCCCAGCACCCACTTGGCAATCCAGGTGACCTGTGCTCCTCCCCGGGACTGTCAAGTGGTATTTGCTGGGTTCCAGTCTAGCTGACAAAATTCAAATCTCAGGTTCAGGAAAAGACCCTGTCTCAAGAATAGGTAGAAAGTGATAGAGGAGACCCCAACATTCTCCTCTGGCCTCTGCTTATGCCCGTGTACATGCACTTCCACAAAATCTTTAAAATTGAAAGATTATGTTCAAGATGCACTTGGAGTAATACATGAAGTCAGTCTCAGAAATAAAATGTGGGGTACAAAAAGTAACAGGTGGTAGTGATACATGTCTTTAATCCCAGCACTTAAGAGGGAGGCAAAGGCAGGAGAATCTCTGAATCTGAGGTCAGCCTGGTCTACAGAGTTAGTTCTAGGACTACATAGAAACCCTGTCTTGAAAAAAAAAAAAAAAACTTGGGGGTATAGATAGGATGATCTGGAGTTCAAGTCCAACTTCTGTGAATTTGAGACTAGTCTCCAAGAGACCTGATCTCAAAAAAGCAACCAGCCAAAAGAAGAGGTGGGAATGCTGTGTTTGAAGCCTAGTCATTGGTGCTATACAATCAGACCCTCTCTTTTTCTATATGTGTATATGTGCACACACAAGACCTCTCACACACATAACACAGGCCAAGGAAGGAACAGTGTTAAATGGCCTGACCCTGAACTATTACCTGGTTACAAAACGGAATGAGGCTGAACGCAAGGGCCCTGGAGTTGGGGGTGCTGGATTCAGAAATCTCCCTGGCCCAAGTTTGGGATCTGTTCCCCATAACCCTCAGGGACTTCAGCATTGTCGTCCTCTGCCTCCTCCTGGTGGTCACTGCCGGTTCTGCAGCTGTCCCTGTTAGTGCTGGTATCTGCTTCATGAAGCCTCCAGCTACCAGTTTAGCCCCGACCCTGATGACAGTAGCAATCTAGCCAATCTGAGATCTTCATTCTTGGGTGTCTGAATACCCTCCCCAAACACCTGGACTTTAGACTGTGCTGACTGCGTATGCCCACAGAAGAGCCCAGGCATCGTTAGAGTGGTCATCAGGTTGCCCAGGTACCCGGATGTGAGCTAGGCGGTGCCGCGGCTCACCCCGCCCTACTCCTCCAGGAGATCGCCTTCCACCCTGCGCGTGGCAAGAGCCAATCATAAGCCAGAATTTTGCCTCCCTGCCAATGGCCGGCCTGTTGCTGGGATTCGCATTCCAGCTTTGGAATCTGACTGCTGATCCGTCCAAAGCGCTAATGCAGGAGTTTATCCCGGCTTTCTGGTCCTCTTTTCTCCCCTCTGTTTCCGCCTTTGGAGGCTTTACCGAATAATCTGCTCTGAGTTTTTTTTAGACTGTAAAAACCTCCATGGGGGTTGTCTCTTTAAGGACGTCATCATAGAGGATGCGGCATAAGGCTCCAGGTGGTCCTTGCTGTCAGGGTTGCCATAGGAACCTCTCTGGGCTCTAAAAGCTTGCAGCTGTTCCTCATTTCCAAGTTACCTTCCAGAAACCACCCCAGGACGTCTACATTGTACCTGTGTCATAAAGTGGGGAAACAGAAATCAATACCTTTGCACCCCAGTCCACATGCTCTTTGGGAGGGCTTAAAAGTGGGTGGGCGGCGAATCTATCCACTTTCATCCCCTCCCACACTGGCCCTCTGGCAGTGCACTAAGGTGGGTGGGCGTGAGCTGCCTATCTGAAGTCCTGAGAACCTGAATCCCTTCTCCCTTTAGTATTCAAGGCTGCCAGCCCTGGCCAGACATTTACAGCTTTAAATGAAAGGTGGCCAGTTAGGAATCAGTTTGCAACGAGATCAGAAGGGAAATTAAAGGCCTCTCCCTTGTCATCTCCTAACATAGAATTAGGAAGATGAGGCTAGGCCGTGGTGGCCCATGCCTTTTATTGCAGCACTCAGGAAGCAGAGGCAAGCAGATTTCAGTGAGTTCGAGACCAGCCTGGTTTCCATAGCAAACTCTAGGACAACCAGAGCTGCATACTGAAAGCTGAATACTGAAACAACTTGAGAGAGAGAGAGAGAGAGAGAGAGAGAGAGAGAGAGAGAGAGAGAGAGAGAGAGAGAGAGAGAGAGAGAGGTGTTTCCCAATGAATAGAAGGTTAGGTGTTTATTTGCTTACACTTATTTGGCTGTGTGTATATTTGCTTATGTTGTGGTCAGAGGACAACTTTGAGAAATTCTTTTCTTCATCCATGTGAGTCTTAGCTCTCCTCAGACTTGGCCCCAGAATCCTTCACTCACTGAGCTATCACAGTGGCTCTGAGATCAGTTTGGATCTATCACTCAGCCATGCGCCATCCTCTCTCAGGGAAGAAAGATCAGGCTTTGAATTCACATCTCACTGTGTCCTAAGCATGCAGAGCAACCTTAGCCTATCTACCTGATAAAAATGGCCAGTTAATCCCAGCACGTGAAAGGCAGAGGCAGGCAGGTCTCTGAGTTTGAGTCCAGCCCAATTTATATAACTAGTTTCAGGACAGCCAGGGATACACAGAAAAACCCTGTTTCAAATATGAACAAAAAAACTGACTAGCCAGCTGTACTTCATGGCTCAGGTTTATAATCTCAGTTCCAGGGTTAGGGTTGGTGGTATATGAGGGTGCTGATGTAGAAGGATGGCAAGTTGAAGTCCATCCTGGGCAACTTAGTGAGATCCTGGCTAGAATCCCCCAGTGAGGGGCTGGGGTGTGGCTCAGTGGTAGAGCACCTGCCTAGAATCCCCCAGTGAGGGGCTGGGTTGTGGCTCAGTGGTAGAGCCCCTGCCTAGAATCCCCCAGTGAGGGGCTGGGATGTGGCTCAGTGGTAGAGCACCTGCCTAGAATCCCCCAGTGAGGGGCTGGGGTGTGGCTCAGTGGTAGAGCCCCTGCCTAGAATCCCCCAGTGAGGGGCTGGGGTGTGGCTCAGTGGTAGAGTTATTTACTTAGCACAAGTAAGGCTCTAGGTCCCATTCCCAATGCCACAGAACCAAACAAATACCTGGAACTCACTGGTTTTCTACTGTTGATACAGGGGCACAGCATAGTTATAGTGTACACACTAACGTGGGTTCAACCTCTGCAACACAAAAATGAATATGATAACATATGATAATATACAGTTTTTTAAAATATAGGGTTCCTCTTTGTAGCCCTGGCTTTCCTAGAACTCATTCTGTAGAGCAGGCTGTTCTTGAACTAAGAGATCTGCCTGCCTCTGCCTCCTGAGTGCTGGGACTAAAGACTAATGGCATATGCCAACACTGCCCAACAAGTCATATAGACTTGCAATCCCAGCATTTTGGAGGTTGTGGAAGAAGGATCAGGAGTTCAAGGCCATCCTGAGACAAAACCAGGTATCTCAGTTGGTAGAGTGCTTGCTTAACATTTGCAGAACCCTCGGTTCCACCCCCACAGGAATCTCCTGTGAAACATATCTGTAATACTGGAGGCAGGAATATTAGGAATACAAAATCAGTCCAAGTTACATTGCAAGTTCATGATAGGGCTACAAGAGAGCCTGTGTTTGCTTTATTGGTTTCTGTTTTTTTGGTTTTTTTTGGGTTTTTTTTTTTTTTTTTTTTTTTTTTGTAGGCCTGGCTGTCCTGGAACTTGCTCTATAGACTGGACCTGGCCTCAAACTTAGAGGTTACCTACCTTTGCCTCCAGGTCTGTACCACCAACAACTGAGACTCTGTTTTTAAAGGGGGGGCATCTGAAGCTGGGTATGATGGTGCACGCCTTTAATCTCAGCACCTGGGGTGCAGAAGCAGGTGGATCTCTGAGTTCAAGGCCAGCCTGGTGTACAGAGTGAATTTCAGGACTGCTAGGACTATATGGAGAAACCCTGTCTCGAACAAAAACAAACAAACCCCAACCAAACAAAGGGGAGGGGGAGGCAAGGGATTCTGGAAGGCTCAATAGTTAAAAGCTTGTATTCTAGTAAAATTTAGTTTCTAGTACCCACCTCTCATATCTCAAAACTACCTCCAGCTCCAGGGGGTCCAGAACCCTCTTCTGGCCTCTGCAGCTGCCTGCACCCATGCACATAGCAGCTACACATAGGTAATAATTAAAACATATTTTTGAGGGAGGCGGAGTTTGCTGGTGTTGTATGCCTTTAATCACAGCACTCAGGAGGCAGAGGCAAGTGGATTATTGAGTTTGAGGCCATCTTGGTCTAATAGTGAGTTCCAGGATAGCCAGAGCTATACAGACACCTTGTCTTGAAAACCCAAAACAGGGCTGGCTCAGTGGTTAAGAGCACTGACTGTTCTTCAGGAGGACCTGAGTTCGATTCCCAGCATCCACATGGTAGCTAACAACTGTCTGTAATTCTAAGATCTGACATCTGACACCCTTACACAGTAATACATGCAGGCAAAACACTAATACACATTATATATATATATATATATATATATATATTAAAAAAAAAGAAAACCCAAAGCAGGGCTGGAGAAATGGTTTGGGGTTTAAGAGCACTGACTGTTCTTCCAGAGGTCCTGAGTTCAATTCCCAGCAACCACATGGTGGCTCACAACCATCTATGATGACATCTGGTGCCCTCTTCTGTATACTGTATACATAATAAATAAATGAATCTTAGAAAAGAAAACCCACAACAACAACAAAAAAAACCCCAAAACACTAGGGCTGGAGAGTTTACTCAGCTGTTTAGAGTGTGTACCTACCATTGCAGAAGGCCTGGGCTCAGTCCCCAGCTTCCAAGGTGGATGACTCACAGTCATCTGCAATTCCAGCTCCAGGGAATGCAGTGTCTCTGGTTCCTCCAGTTCCTGCACTCACGTACACATACCTGCACACAGACACATACACATATAATTAAAAATGAGTGAATGACAGGAACCAGAGGAAGGTGGATCTGTATGAATTTGAGACCAGCCTGGTCTACAGAGTGAGTTCCAGGACAGCTAGGGTTATACAGAGAAATCTTGTCTCAGAAAAAAAAATAAGAAAAAAAATAAAATTTTAAAGCACACACAAAGTGGTTAGGATTCAGAGAGTGGAGCCCATGCAATTTGTCTCAAATGCCCACATGAATGGTCCTTTGCTGCCTCTTAGTGGCCTAGAGTTGTTGATGAGGGATTGACAGCCAGCAGGCGCTGGCTCTGAACAACATTAGACTTGGTAATCAACAATTCTTATCTGGAAGATGCACCAGGAAAGGCCAACAGCCTACAATTCAGATCCGGTTGCTAGGCCTGCAATAACAGAATGGGCTGGCAGCCAAGGGGCCTAAGCACAGCCAATATCACAACAGGGACATTTTCAAGACTAGACAGGGTTTCTCTCTGCAGCCCTGACTGTCTTGGAACTCACCCTGTAGACCAGGCTGGCCTTGAACTCGCAGAGATCTGCCTGCTAGGAACTCCTTTTTGAAACTGAAGATGTCTCTCTTTCTTCCCCCCTCTCCTTCTCCCTCTCTTTCTCTCTTCTCTTTTTTTTCCCTATGTGGGTGCATGCTTGTATGTGGAGGCCAGAGAACAGTAGTGTCCAGAAATGGCACCGTCTGCTTCCTTTGAAATATGTTTCCTCATTGGTCTAGAGCTTACTGGTTAAGCTAGGCTGGCTGCCAATGAGCTTCTGGAATATGCTATTTCTGCCTCGGTGATCCAGGGTTACAAGCATGCTCCACCATGTCCAGAAATTTTACATGGGTAAAATCTCCCAGAAGGGATTGGAACCCAGGTCCCCATACTTGCTAGGCAATCGCTTGACCTATCTTCCTGGTCCCTAAAACTGGGCTCTTTGCCCCCATTTCTTCTCTTGTCTGCTAGATCTTAGAAGCTCTGTGGAAATCCTATGGATACTGTGGAGTGTCTGGGAGAGCATCTGGGGACTTAAAGTAGCAGGATGCTAAGAATAGGAACATCCTTAGTCTCAAAGCCTGGTGAAGGTGGGCTCCTTCCCTGGATACAACTTGCTCAACCCTGAGACTGAAGATCAGCCTACCTTATGAAGATCAGGGACTTTTTCTCCAGATTTCACTTCCTCCTCCCCAGAGGTCATGGCCCTGGGGCTTCAAGACTCTTCATTGAAAGATCAACCTGGGGGCTGGAGCGATGACTCAGAGGTTAAGAGCACTGGCTGTTCTGGAGGACTTGAGTTTGATTCCCAGCATCCACTTGGCAGCTAACAACTGTCTGTAATTCCAAGATCTGACACTCTTACACAGTTATACATGCAGGCAAAATCACCAATTCACATAAAAATAAAAATAAAATAAAATAAAAAGAAAGATCAACTAGCTGGTCCAAAAGAAACTAGGGACATTGCTTTTCCATTAACAGTGCCTTGGTGCCTATCAGCATGACAAGGTCCATGTTAGCCTAGGACTCCCCCAGTCTTTACTCACAAGAACTTGTTATTCAAAGCCCCCAACCCCAACTCACAGGTTCCTCTTCTCCCATTCTCCTCCAACATATCCCCACTCCAAAAAGTTGCCAAAATAGCGCCACCTGCTAAGGACCAACTGTTTAAACACATTTGCCTACTAGAGACTTATCCCAGTGAAAGTGGACAAGATGGTTACATTACAGAATGGCTAGAAGAAAAAAAGATAAAATAAAATGGGAAAGGGCATGGTGGCATATGCCTTTAATCCCAGCATTTAGAAGGCAGAAGCAGGCAGATCTCAGTGAGTTTGAGGCCAGGATGGTCTACAAAACAGCCAAGGCTGTTATATAGAGAAAGCCTGTTTTGGAAAAACCACCAAAGTTGGGGAGGAGGGAGGATACATGACTGATTCCTAGTTTCAGCATTAAATGAATAATAATAACAAAAAGGAGAGGACATGACTTCTCCTAGGTATGGTGGAGAGAGGGTTTATTATAGATATGTGAGAGAGCATAGTCAGGGGCAGGGACATCTGGGAGAATCTAGAGCAGACATGACCCTGAGCCATGTGAGGAAGGGGAGGGGAAGGGGGAGGAAGAGGTTCGGCAGCAGCAGGCCCAAAAGAGAACAGGAGAAAGGACTAGATAGACAAAATGGTTGGCTTCTATAGGGAAGGGCAGCCCAGCCCCTCAGCTGGAGTTTAGGATGGGGGTGAGCTATGCCAGCCAGGAGAGCCCTGTAACAGGTAAGGACTGGGGGATGCAGGGGAAACTTGGAATCCAGGTTCACTCTGATGTGTTAAATAGACACCTCAGCCATTTGTCCCATCCACCTAACAGGATGTACCTTTCATTGGTTTTGAAATGGGGTCCTTTTTTCTCCTTCTCTGCTGTCTATTCTCCCCTTCTCTTTCCCCTCCCCCATCCATTCCTTTAGTAAACCTAATATGGCTCATTGGCAAAAAAAAAAAAAAAAAAAAAAATGGATCCCAAGCAGCTCAGTCTGGCTTTGAACTCTGTATGTAGCCGAAGGATGGCCTTTGACTTTGGATCTCCCTGTCTCGTGAGTTCTGGGATTACTCAATCTGTGCATCACTAGGGATCACAAGGCTGGGCATGGATCCTAGGACTTTACACATGCTGGACAAGCACTCTACCATTTGAAGCCCAGCCTCCCATAATGCCTCTTTTAGATTGCTTCCTTCACCTGCCCCATCAAGAGCATGGATTTGGACAGCAGGTGTGTGCTGGGCCTAGAGGAGATTCCAGCTTGGAGGGCAGATTGTTACCAGTAGGAGACATAGGACCTGCCAGGCAGTGGTGGCACACTTTAATCCCACCACTCGAGAGGCAGAGGTAGGTGGAACTCCATGATTTCGAGGCCAGCCTGGTATACAAAGCAAGTTCCAGAACAGTCAGGGCTACATGGAGAAACCCTGTCTCAAAACAACAATAACCACAAAGGAAAAGTGCAGGGCCATGGATCAGCCTGGTACTGGGACTCTGGATGACCTGAGTGCTCCATGGATCCTTGGGAGACCCAGAGCTGGTGAAATTGATCAACAGCCACAGGGACATGAAGCCATAAGAAGCTAGGCATGCCACCCTTGGCTAGGGACCAGAGGATACTGCGCCTGGGTCCACCAGACAGGCTGTACTTCCTAAAATCTTCACATTGTCACAACAAACTTGTGAGCCCAACATTCAAGACATAAAATTGTAGTTCGTCCATCCTCAGCACAGTGGGTTCAAAGCCAACATGGGCTACATGAGAACCAGTTTCAAAAACAAAAGAAACGGGGCTGGAGAGATGGCCCAGAGGTTAAGAGCACTAGCTGCTCTTCCAGAGGTCCTGAGTTCAATTCCCAGTGATCATGTGGTGGTTCACAACCATTTATAACACACACACACATACACACGCCAAACAACAAATAGATTAAAGCCATAACTCAGCTGGTAGAGTGCTTGCCTAGAGTCCCACCCCAGCCCTGCATAAACCAGGCATAGTAGCACATGCCTATAGTCTCAACAATTAAGAAGTGGAGGCAGGAGGATCAGAAGTTCAAGATCATCCTCAGCAGGATGGTAAGTTCTGGGTGCACAGACCTCTGTCTCAAAACAAAAATCTGAAGCTAGGGTGAGATGGTTCAGCAGGTAAGAAGGTTTGCTGGAACACACATCATAGTGAAAGGAGAGAACTGATTCATGAACATTTTCCTCTCTTTATAGATGTGTGGGTGGGTGTGTATGAGTGCAATAACCACAGAGTCCAGAAGAGGGCGTTGACTCCATGGGAATTACAAGAGCTGGAATTACAGGTGACTGTGAGCCACCCAAAATAGATGCTGGGAATTGGACTAGGCTTCACTCCACCAGCCCTCTTTATTATAGTTTATTTCGTGTATATAAATAATTTTTATATAAATGTAAATAAATAAAAAATTTTGTGGGTGAGCACATGCCATTGTACATGTATAAATCATACATAAAAGTTAAAAGACTGACAGGCAGGGGCTGGAGATATGGCATTGATGGCTCTCCTAGAGGACCAGGGTTCAATCCCCAGCAACCACATGGCACCTTACACTGTCTGTAACTCCGGTTCCAGGGGACCTGATACCTTCACACAGACATACAGGCAGGCCAAACACCAATGCACATAATATAAAAATAAATAAATAATAATTATTATTTTTTTAAAAGACTGACTGACAGGCTATCTACCGAGCTAAGGAGACAAGTATATGTAATTATTGGCAAGTACATGTAATAATTTTTTTTGGGTCCCCTGAGGGGGTGCACCGTTCCTGGAGGTACTGCAATACCAAGTCAATTCGTGGAGTGAACGGAGCAAGCTCCTATTCCAACTCCTAGTTCCAAAAGTCCATTTAATATATTGTCCTTGGATAGAGGACATATCAGATATTAAACTGATAAGAACAGATACTACACTTGATCTTAGCAGAAAGGCTGAGAAGCGATAGCAAGTACATGTAATAATTTTAAACAACAGGTTGGTTAAGATGCTGTATGCATTTAATCCTACCACTTGAGAGGCAGAAGCAAGGGTATGTCTGTGAGTTCAAGACCAGCCTGGACTATACAGAAAGATCTTGTCTCAAAAAAGACAGAAAACCCGGGCTGGATGTTGGAGATCTTACCATCTAGGTTTTCCTCTCAAGGTCCTGGTGCTACACTCTGGGGAGAGCTTTACTTCTTTGATGGAACAAAGACTCTGGGCATGAAATCTGAGGTCTGGACCATTTGGATGCCCAGTCAGGACTTGCAGATAATATCTTTCACTTTTTCCTTCCATAATGCCTAACAGAAGCTGAAATAGAATTTGTTTATCTCTGGTTTGGGGGACTGAACCCTGGACTATGCACATACTAAGAATTTATAAACTTGAGTCAAAATCAAGGTGTGACCTTGGCCTTGTCTCTTGTTGACCCTAGGTCACAAATAGTTGCCTTGGGGGTTATATGGCTGCGGTGGCCCTGGGTGGCCTGTGGCTGTGTGCTGAGAAGTCCCTGGATACAGAGAAGGGATCTCCCCTCCTACCTTTATTATCATCATTTGCTTAATCAAGTTCTGTTCTGTGAAACAGAAAGACCCCAAACCCAAAACAGCGCAAATTTTCCACAAGGCCAGTTAGCAAGAAGTCAACTTGAGGGCAAGCCTCAATATATTCAAGAACTATCAGTTGGGGGCTATTTGGCCAGTTAGCAAGAAGTCAGCTTGAGGGCAAGCCTCAATAAATTCAGGAACCGGCAGTTAGAGGCTCTTTGAAGAAGATAAGGAAGGCCACACAAGGGTGAAGGTACCGGGAGTGTCTAATCTTAACCCAAACCAGATGTTCACAGCATCCCCAGGATCAAAAACTTTACAACCTTGCCCCATAGCTGAACCTTGTAAATGATTTTCAACATTACCCCTTAGTGGAACTTTGTATGTAGTTCAAAGTAGCTAATGAGATGTATGCCTTTATGTTTAAGCTGATGAGACCCTCTCTCTTTGTATAAAAGGGGGCTGTTCTTTGTGCTGGCGCTCTCAGTTAACTGAAGCTGCTGATTGCCCACAGGCGCCTATGTATTAAACCTCTTGTTAATTACAGCCAGTGATTTCTGTGTCAGTTCTTAGGGCTGGGGTCTCTAAGGGTCTTTCTTTCTTTTTTTTTTTTTTAAAAAAAACTTTATTTATTTATTTGCCTTGGTGTTTGTCTGGAACTGGAACTACAGACAGCTGTTAGCTGCCATGTGGGTGCTGGGAATCGAACCCGGGTCCTCTGGAAGTGCAGATGGTGCTCTTAACCGCTGAGCCATCTCTCCAGCCCCTCTAAGGGTCTTTCAAAACTTAAAAAAAAAAGTGGGTCTAAATACTCAGAAATCCTCCCCTCTGTTAGATTTGTAACAAAAATAATGTGAATAGAGATAGTGTTTATTTTTTAAAAATTTATTTAACTTTATTTTATGTTTATTGATGTCAGATCTCCTAGAATTGGAGTTGCAGACAGTTGTGAGCTGCTCTGTGGGTACTGGGAATCGAACCCAAGTCCTCTGGAAGAGTAGCCAGGGCTCTTAACTGCTGAATCAACTCTCCAGCCTTTTTTTCTTTTCTTTTTTTAATTTTAATTTTTTAAGTTGGAAAATAACTTTATTTGTTCTAGGGAGTCATCCAGAATCCTCCCAGGACTTCGGGAACTTCTTACTGCCAGGAGCCTATGTGACCTTGGGCACATTGACACTCACAGACTTGCTCAGGGACTGCACTCATTCATGGTGATAATGTTGACAATCTGAATGTCCCTGAAACAGGTAGACAGCTGCACAGGTATGTTTTCATGCCACTTCTCGAAGCAATTAGACTTTCAGATGTAGTAGAGATCATCCCAGAGAATGACAATGATCCTTTGCATCTCCATCTCGGTTAATACATTGGACAAGATCTGACCTTGGATGGAGATGTTACCAGTGAGGGGTGTTTCTTGTCTAAGTAGGTGCCCTCGATGGTCTCCTTGGGCACCTTGAAGCCTAGACTAATGTTCTTGTCCCATGGGAGTTTCTTCTTGTCAGTTTCTCCCAACAGAATCCACTTCTTGTTTTGAAGGATCATGGGCTGCTTTTGGGAGGCACACAGAGTCTGAATGTCGGCCATCTTTCTGGCAACCTGAGGGAGAAAAGGTGAAATGGACAGTGTTTCTAAGGACCTGGGAGATGTAGTAGAGCTAGTGAAGAGGCAATGTGTTAGAATTCCCACAGGACCAAGGTCATCCTGTAAGAGCCTCAAAACTCTACCTCCAGCCCCAGAAAGGGCAGAGGGTACACCAAGTAATCACCAAGAAAGCCCAGCCTCTGCCCCACCTCCTATTTAAATCTTCATCTCCACAGTAGCACATTTTCTGGGTACATGTCTTGAGGGAGCTAAAATCGCTGAAGCTGCCACCCAAAGTCAGCGGATTGTAAGATGCCATATGTGAGACTGATTCTTCTTGTCCATTTGAAAAACTTGTGTGCCACGTGAAAACTTTTTAAAGACTATATCTAGGGGCTGGAGAGGTGGTTAAAGGTGTAAGGGTACTTGTCGCAGCCAGACCATCAGTAGTGGCTCACTCTTTTAATCCCAGTCTTCGAGAGGCAGAGGCAGGCAGATCTTTGAGTTCAAGGCCAGCCTGGTCTACAGAGTGAGTTCCAGGTCAGCCAGGGCTACACAGAGAAACCTTGTCTAGGAAACAACAACAGAGTGTTTGCTGTTCTTCCAGAGGACCTGGGTTTGATTCCCAGTGCCCACATGATGGCTCACAACCATCTCTAGCTCCAGTTCCAGGGGATCTGATGCTCACTTCTATCCTCTGAGGCACCAGGTATGCAGGTAGTACACACACATACATGCAGGTTTAATCAAATATCTATAACACCTATACAAATAAAATAAGTAGGGGTCAGGAGATTGCTCAGTGGTTAAGAGCACTTGACTGCTCTTCCAGAGGAAATGAGTTCAATTCCCAGCACCCACATGGTGGCTCACCAATAAAATAAGTATTACACATAAATTTATGTATCTACATCTATCTTTCTGTCTGTCTATATCTGCAATTAAACTACTGAGCCCATTCCTTCTGAGTTGCCCTGCCTATGAATCTCTAAACCTGGGCTAATCTGTCTTCCTGTCTCTGGCCACACCCCTTCAGCAAGTGTGGGATTTCTCTGAGACTTGCTGTACCAAGTTGTTTTTTCTCTGTGTACCCCGTTGTTAAGCGATTGTAGCTCGTCACAGAGTTAATCTGAGGAGACACACAAAGGGCACCTCAGGGCAGCCTTGCTATAGCCATCTCTGATGCAGTCACACCTCTACAAGTCAGAACATCCTTAATGCCCAGCCAGACAGCTGGCCCACAGATCCAGCCTGGGACTCAGCCAACCTGACTCTCCAGGCTCTGCCATGGGCATGTGCAGTCAACCAGGAGGAGACTGGTGGAGAGATGTCTTATGCAAAGTGAGACTGGATCTCAAGATGGACCTGAACAGCCCTGGCCAGTGAGTGGAAGTGGTAAGGAGGTGGGGCAGAGCTCTGACTGATAGGCTTAGACTGGTACTGCCAGCTGGACCAGAATGATTTCTTCTGCCAGGACCTGCCCGGGCCTCATTCCTGCTCCAGGTGTTCTGATCCAGGGGCTACTCAGCTTTCATTGTCAAGAAACTGAGAGAGTTGGGGAGTTGGTGTGGCAGGGCACAGGGTGTGCCTGGTACATCCCTGCAGGAACCTGACCCTGGGAAAGCAGTACTGTGGGTTTAGGAAGGAATGTGTGTGTGTGTGTGTGTGTGTGTGTGTGTGTGTGTGTGTGTGTGTGTGTGTGTAGTGCACATTTGAGGGGGACTGTACATGTTGGTGTGAATGCATGCAGTTGTGTGAGTATGTAAAGGCCCAAGATTGAGACTGAGAATCATTCTCCATTACTTTTCTCTTATTCATTGAAACAGTTTAATCAAACTGAGAACTCTGGATGTGACTGGTTTTCCAAGTCTGATTGCCCTAGCCAGACAATCCCCCATCCCCACCTTCCAAGACTGGAATTACAGGTGGGCTGAGGCATTTATGTGGATTCTAGAGATCTGAATTCTGGTCCTCAAGCTTATACAGCAAGCCTTTAACCACTGGGCCATCCTCCCCACCCTTCATTTTTCCTAAGAGCCTCACCGTGTTCCCCAGGCTAGCCTTGAACTCAAGGTCCTTGCCTTCTTGACACTAGGATTTCAGGCATGCACCATCACACAGCTCTCTGCTTTTCTTTTCGAGACAGTCTTCTATAACTCAATTTGTAGCTGAGGCTGACATTGAACTCCTGATCCCAATACCTGGGCTGGCAGCGCTGATATTACAGATATGCACCGTTATACCCAGTTGATTGGTGCTGGAGGTGGAACCCAGGTTTCCATAGATGCTTGGCAAACATTCAACCACTGACCTACATATTAAACCTAGTTTGTTTTTTTCTCCTTATTTTTTGTTCATTTTCTTTGTGTGGACATGAGTGTGAGTGTGTCATGGTGGGTGTGTGAAGGTCAGAGGGTAACTTTTAGGAGTAGATTCTCTTCTATTGTGTGGGATTTAGAGGACTGAATTCAGGTTATCAGGCTTGGCAGCCAGTACCTTTACCTGCTACACCATCTTACCAGACTTGGTTTGGCTTTTTTGAGACAAGTCTTCCATGTAGCTCGGGCTAGCCTGTAATATTAGACATCCTTTTATCTCTGATTCCTGAGTGCTAGGTGCTAGGATTACAGACCTGTACTGGCACACCTAGCTGCATCCCTGATGATGATGATAATAGTTCAAAGACTTAAAAAAAATTCTCCATGGGGCTGGAGAGATGGCTCAGTGGTTAAGAGCACTGTCTGCTCTTCCAGAGGACCCAGGTTCGATTCCCAGCACCCACATGGCAGCTAACAACTGTCTGTAGTTCCAGTTCCAGGCAAACACCAAGGCAAATAAATAAATAAGGTTTTTTTTTTAATAAAATTCTCCATATATGTTTGAGTGTGCGTGCGTGCGTGCGTGCGTGCGTGTGTGTGTGTGTGTGTGTGTGTGTGTGTGTGTGTGTGTGCATGTGTGTGTGTGTGGGTACCTTCAGAGGCCAGAGGCATAAATTTCCTGGAGCTGGAGTTATAGGAGGTTGTGAACCACATGATATGGGTGCTGAAACCTGAACTCAGATTCTTTGAAAGAGCAGACCATGAGCAATCCCTCCAGTGCTAGCCCCTTAGATTCTGTGGCGCTCAGCTCCAAATCCTCCTAGGATCCCTCCAATCTCTCCCCTAGCTTCCTGGAGGATGATGGGTAGATAGAGCAAAACAGACAAGGGTGAGGCTAAAGCCCGTGGGATGGCTTTGACTGGGCTAGTCAAGTCAAGCTCTCCAGAGCAAGCAGATGCCAGGAGCACTGTCAACCTTGACCAAAATGTCAAACACGATCCACATCCTCTGCTCAGAGCTGAAAGGCCGGTTTCCATTCTGCAGGCATCTGCACAGGAGGTGTCTGACTAACTAGGCCAACCCCTCAGGAAGCGGTCTGGAATTGCCACACCTCCTGTACCTTCTCTATGACCCTCTTCCTTTACACTTGGCCCTTGGAGATGATTGCTTTTAATAGTATTTTTAATTTTTATTTGTTTATGTTATTGTTGTTGCTTTGACAGAGTCTCAATACAGGCTGGTTTTTAACTTGACCTTAATCAGAGGCTGACTTCGAACTCATGATTCTCCTGCCTGTACCTCCTAAGTGCTGAGATCGTAGGTGTGAACTAGGGTATAAACTAAGGATTTCGGCACCATAATGTGTGTGTGTGTGTGTGTGTGTGTGTGTGTGTGTGTGAGAGAGAGAGAGAGAGAGAGAGAGAGAGAGAGAGAGAGAGAGCATGACCAATGCAAGCCGTGATGGTAATGATGGAGGGGAAGGTTTTTTACTGTAGATATGAGGAAGAGCACAGTCAAGGCATCCAGAAGAATCCAGAACAGAAAAAGAAAGTAGCAGATTGAACATGGCCAGTGGACTGGACCCAGCCATGACAGGAGAGGTCAGAGAGAGGAAGAGAGGAAGACAAAAGAGAGAGAGGGGACTGAGAGAGGGTTGGTTATAGGGAGTGAGAAACTGGGAGAAAGAAGTCCCTGAGCTGAGGAAGTGTAGAGTAGGGTGGGATCACACGTGTGGAGAAAAGCCACTGGGACTTGTAATCCTGGACACCCGGAGGCTAGCATGCACTTTGATATGCTAACCGGCACCACAAACAAGGAAAATGCTCCTTCAATAAAAGGGTATGCTGCCACAATTTGGGGGACAGGAGTTTCCTTTGGACTTGAGAAGTGGTAGGTCTGCCTGACTCTTCGTTGTTTTACTTTTAAAATGGTACTTATTTTTATCTCATGGACATTTGTGGTTTTGTCTATGTGGAGGTGTTGGGTCCCCTGAAACTGGAAATGTAGACAGGTGTGAGTTGCCATATGGGTGCTGGGAATTGAACCTGGGTCCTCTAAAAAAGCCACCACTGCTCTTACACTGAGCAGTCTCTCCAGCTTCCTATTATTTTATGTGTTCCAAGCTGGCTTCAAACTAGCTAGTTATCCAAGGACGACCTTGAACTTCTGATCCCTCATCCACCACTTCTGGAGTGCTGGACTACAGTGGGTACCACAATGAGCAGTTTACTCAATATGGGGGATCAAACTCAGTGTTTCATGCATGTCAAGCAACTGCTATATCGAACTACATCCCTAGCTCCTGGTTTGTCTGTTTGTGTGTGTTTGTTTTGGAGACAGCAAATACTTGGCCCAGCTCTCCTGGAACTCACTCTGTGGCCCAGGCTGGCCTCAAATTCACCATGCTCCTGCATCAGCTTCTGGGTGCTGGAATTACAAGCATGCACCATCATGCCCAACCCCACCCTGGTAAAATTTTAATCTCCTGATTACCATTTTCCCCCCTTCCTAGGGAAATATTAGGCTGGACCCAGGAAGGGGCTGAGCCCATCGTAAAGAGACCAACGGATGTTCCAATTTAGAATACTCATCCCTAGCCCGCTACAAACACTGTGGTCTGAGACAGTGGCAAGCAGTAGCTTCCAACTTTTATTTGAGAAAAAAAAAAGTACATTGTATCAAAAGAGCATACAGATTGACAGAGAGCGGTGGCCAGTGATGGCTATTGGGGATGGGCAGAAGGCTGAAGGCTTCTACTTGGCTCCAGACTGTTCGGGTTTCCCAGCTTCAGCGCCCCCAATTTGGGCGCGGGCCTCGAAAGTGACGGGAATGGTGATCTCTGATGACTGTGTGACTGCTTTAGGCAGCGGAGCCTCCACGGTAAGTGTGCCCTCCGGGGATAGGGAAGAGGACACCAGGGTGGGGTCTACACCCGGAGGCAGCCTGGACACGAAGCAAAACAGGACAAAGGTTACACATTCCTCCAGACCCTGCTCATTCTGCTCTCCTCCCTGGATCCGCTCCCCCGCACCCCCCCCCTCGGTCCTCCAAGCAAGGAACCAGAACTCACGTGTATTTCCGGGTAAAGCACCGAGAGATGTAGCCATGTTCGTCCTGCCTTTCTTCATGCTTGCCTGTGGGAGGGGACAGGAGGTCAGAGGCAACCCTGTGCTGTCCTAGCAGGCTCCACCACCTGCTAAGCAGTGTCTGGGGCTCTAGGACAGCACACAAATTATTGTGCGGTGAGATGCCTGTCTGTCTGAAATCTTAAAACTTTCCAGAAAGTTCATTTCTGGCATTTGGGTTGCGAGGGGCCGTGGCCGCTGGGCTTGGCTCTGACCCAGACTGGACACCAGCGCAGGCGCACTCAGAGCTGTGTGTACGCCCCCTCCGCTGCTGGGACTAGGGATCTTGGCAGGAGTCCCAGCACTTCCTTATTTGGGGATGGGGTCTTGCAGAAGGTGTTTTTGTGCTGCGGGTAGAACTGAGGTCTCCCGTGGGCCAAGCAAGTCTCTACCCGGAGCTACATCCCCAGCTGTTGGTCCTTATCACTGAGGATGACAGGGCTCTAAGGAGCAACCTGCGCCCTGGGTTCCAAAGCAAGGGAAGCTGGCTAGGGAGAATGACGCTGGCCTCCAGGTCTCTGAGCTCATTTCTAACTTTCCAGGCTCCCATCCATCTTGGTTTTAGTCTCCCCACCACCCACCGCGCCCCTGCCCACCTCCCCTACAGCCACCAAGGCGCTCAGCCCTCCAGCTTCTTCCCCTATGGGGACAAGGGAGACTCACCGGTGATCTCCACCACGCCTTCCTTGGTCTTGACCGTGAGCTCCTCCGGAGCAAAGTGGTTGACGTCCAGGGACACTCGCCAGCGATCGGCCGTCTGCCGGATCTCCGAGACACCGCTGCTCAGCTGCCGGTTGAGCGCACGACTGAAAGCGGGTGCAGCCAGGGGCGCGGCCAGGGCCACTGCAGCGGGGCCCTCGGCGGTGGCGGCGGGCAGCGGGCGCAGGTAGCCGGGCCACCCAGCGGAGCTGAACCACTGAGCCCACTCATCGGGCAACCGAGGCACACCGAAGGCTTGATCGAAGAGGCGGCTGTGGGCTGGGTACCAGTCCCGGAATGGTTCCCAGCTGGGGCTCCGCAGTAGCGAGAAAGGCACGCGGCGCTCGGTCATGTTCTTGGCTGTGCTGGTCAGGGCTGAGGATCAAGAAGCACTGGGCTGAAGATCCAAGAAGTGCCGAACTGGAGCTCCGGCGGTGCTTTTATGGGTGTCCAGCCGGGTATTTTTAGCAGGCGGTGCTTCAGGTCTCTATTAATGGCAAAGACCGTCTAGGGGCCGCCCCTCCCCGCTGCATTCCTCCCCCTAAGCTTACAAAGGGGACGGGCAGGCGGGGCCAGAAGGTTCTGCCCCCATCTGGAAACTTCTCTAGTTGAAGAAAGCAACTGACTGTAATACCGATAGCTGGAGCTGTTCCCACTGTCGAGCATTCGCAGCCTGAGCTTTAGAACCTTGTGGCCTGAAGGGCGGTGGCCTTTGGCTGGTCTTTCTGTTAAGAATACAACCAGACTTAAGGCCCTTGTGTCCCAACTAGGAAGCAATCGAGGGAGGCCTGTGTGGATGCACATGCCATCACAGCTAGGGAGGTCTCAGGACGGCCAGCAGCAATCAGCTCTCTGCTACCATGTGTATCCTGGGGAGCAAAGGCTTGGTGGTGGGTGCCTTGAACTATCTTTTGGTCCTGAGAGATTTTTCTTTTCTTTTCTTTCTTTCTTTCTTTCTTTTTTTTTTTTTTTTTTTGAAGACAGGGTCTATTATTGACTTTGGAGCTTGCAAGCTGACTAAGCAGGGAGCCCCCCCAATAACCTCCTGTCTCTCTCCAGCCCAGCACGGGGATTAGAGTCCCAGGCAGCCACCACACTCAGGGCTCTCTCTCTCTCTGTCTCTCTCTGTCTCCTTTTTCTTTCTTTCCTTTCTCAAGATAGGCTTTGTCTATGTAGCCGTGGCTATCCTAGAACTCACTCACCAGTCTGGCTCAAACTCAGAGATCTGCCTGCCTCTGACTCCGGAGTGTTGTGATTTTAGGCATGCACCGCTATGCCCAGCCATACCCGGCTTTTATTTGGATACTGTGTGTGGTACAAAAGAAACTCAGGACAAAGGGCTATCTGTGCTGCCTAATTAGCATACCACAGTGGCATGGAGACCTCCAGCCTCACTCAGCTTCACAAATACCTGTTACAAATCTTGACTTTTCCCACCCCACATCCTACCTTAAACTCCAGCTCATGGGGCTTCCCTACCTATAACCTACTGTTCTGGCTATACTTGCTCCCTCTCTCTTGTGGGACTCTCTTGGTTCCTTCTCTCTTCCCTTTATCCCCACTCTCTGTCTTTCTCTCTCATTCTCCCCCACCCCCTGGAAGACCCAGTCTGCTGGCCATACTCAGTCTATTTTCTCTCTGCTCTGGACTCTTCCAGATGCTTCTGGCTGTTCTCTTTCTCATAAGTATAATAATAATAAAAAAATCTTCTCAACCATACCACAGAGCCGTCATGCTTTCAGTTTATACACTGTGGACTCCAGCTCAGTCCCCAAGCATACACAATCAGCTATTTATCTACTTTGCCGTCTTCCCAGTCACTTCGTTTTTGTTTTTGAGAGAAGGTCTCAGGTAGCCCAGGCTAGTCTGGAATTCTCTATGTAGCCAAGGATTACATTAACTCCTGATTCTTTTATTTGTACCTATGAAGAGCTGGAATCAATGGCATCTGCCACACACACCACACACTATTTAATGTGAGATTAAACAGCCTGCTGGACTCTTTGGCAGCTCTGACAGACCCCCAAACTGATTGAGTTCACTGGTTCCATGGCCGAGTGGGGGAGGCTGCACACCTTAGCTTCTCTGTTCTTTATTCTCTCCCTTTGAAAACTGGAGATGACGAGGATGGTAATAATGCTGATGTCATTGAGCTGGCATGAGAATCCAGTGACTTCATAGAAGTGAAGATGTAGCCCAGGGCTTGTGAGTCATGATTAATTATTGGTTATTTGTTATCCACCTTGGTTAGACAATTGGTAGGGCTTATGGCAAACCAGGCTGGTTCGAAAGTTATTGCAGCTCTGCTGCCTGTGTTGCTCAGTGCAGGACTGTGCCAACACCAGGAGCTGTGCTGGCCAGGAGCTACAGACACTAAAATGCCTCTTGAGTACTAGACAAGCACTCTACCACTGAGCCACACCCCAGCCCCTCACTGGGGGATTCTAGGCAGGGGCTCTACCACTGAGCCACACCCCAGCCCCTCACTGGGGGATTCTAGGCAGGGGCTCTACCACTGAGCCACACCCCAGCCCCTCACTGGGGGATTCTAGGCAGGGGCTCTACCACTGAGCCACACCACAGCCCCTCACTGGGGGATTCTAGGCAGGGGCTCTACCACTGAGCAACACCCCAGTCCCTCACTGGGGGATTCTAGGCAGGGACTCTACCACGGAGCCACACCCCAGCCCCTTACTGAGGGATTCTAGGCAGGGACTCTACCACTGAGCCACACCCCAGCCCCTTACTGGGGGATTCTAGGCAGGGGCTCTATCACTGAGCCACACCCCAGCCCCTCACTGGAGGATTCATTTTTTAAAAATATTTTTATTTTATGTGAATTGGTGTTTTGCCTGAATGTATAACTGTGTAAGGTGTCAGATCTTGGAATTACAGTTGTTAGCGCCATGTGGATGCTGGGAATTGAACTTGGGTCCTTTGGAAGAACAATCAGTGCTCTTAACCACTGAGCCATTTCTCCAGCCCATCAGTGGAGGGATTCTAAGCAGGCATTATACTGCTGAGCTATATCATCATTGGTCATTTTATTTTATTTTTTTTAAAGCTTTATTTATTTATTATTTATTTATTTATTTGCCTTGGTGTTTTGCCTGGAACTGGAACTACAGACAGTTGTTAGCTGCCATGTGGGTGTGCTGGGAATCAAACCCGGGTCCTCTGGAAGAGCAGACGGTGCTCTTAACCGCTGAGCCATCTCTCCAGCCCTGGTCATTTTATTTTTTAAGAAAGTTATTTATGATTTGTGTGTGTGAGTGTGTGTCCATGCACACATGTGTGATGGGGATGGAAGAGCCTCTACGTCATGGCATGTATGTAGAGATCACATGATAACTGTGTAGTTGGTTCCATCTCCTTCCACTTTTCATGGGTTCCAGGAAATAGAATGCAGGTTGTCAGGCAATGTAGCATGGTTGGTCTTTTGTTTGTTTGGTTTTTTTTTGAAGACTTATTTATTTTTCAGGCCTTTAATCTCAGCATTTGGGAAGCAAAGGCAGGTGGATCTCTGAGGGTTCCAAGACAGCTAGTGCTGCTATATAAAGAAACTATCTTGAAAAACAACAACAAAGGGGCTGGAGAGACGGCTCAGCGGTTAAGAGCACCATCTGCTCTTCCAGAGGACCCGGGTTCGATTCCCAGCACCCACATGGCAGCTAACAACTGTCTGTAGTTCCAGTTCCAGGCAAACACCAAGGCTAATAAATAAAGTTTTTTTTTTTAAAAAAAGAAAAACAACAACAAAAGTACATTTTTATTTATACGTAAGAGTGTTTTCTTACGTATGTAAGCCGCATGTATGTATGTGTATGATGTGTAACTGTACTATGTATGTCCCGGGTGCTGAGGAGGCCAGAACAAGCCTCCAGGACCCTAGAACTGGGTTTCAGAGGGCTGTGTGTGGAAATTAAACTTAGTCTTTTGCTAGAGCCCCAGGTGCTTTTAACTGCTGAGCCATCTCCCAGCCACCAAAGCAAGTGATTTTATCCACTGGGTCACCTCATCGGCTTTTGTTTTACGTTTTGAGTCAGGGTCCCACTGAATCACTCAGCCTAGCTTTAAACTCACTCTGTAGCCACATTGACCTTGAACTTGTTAGCATGCCTGCTCAGCCTCCTTCACGTGTGGATTAGAGCCCTGTCCCACCAGGTCTGACTTCAGGCTCCTTTTTGTCGTTTTATTGTATTTATTTGTGTGTGTGTGTACACGAGTGTGTGTTCAGGGTCAGGGAACAACCATTGGGAGTAGATTCTCCCCTTTTATCATGTGAAACCTCGGCATCATCATTGATAACAGATCCTTTACTTGTTCAGCCTTTGTTAACCCTCACCCTTGAGTGTGAGAGCCGAGTTTCCGATATACCTCTTGGAGCAGAGCTCTGTTACCTGCCTTAACTCACCTCAGAAAGACCTTTGAGACACCAGAGATCTCTTAGGAATGGTGAGAAGCACTCAGGGCTTCTTCTTTCTTCCTTACTGGGTCACATTACAATTGGGAACTCCTGGGCACCCCATCTCCCCAAGATGAATCTCAGGACTTTGTTTCCAGCCCCACCCATGCCCAGCTCCATAAATCTGTGGTGAGGTCAGAAGGCTTTGAGGATGCTCACCAGCCCCTGCCTGCCCACCTTAGCCCAGACTGGAGTTCAAGGTGCCCCACCCTAGAGAGTGCTGTCAAGTGTGGTCATGGATGCTTTTAAATGGGACCCTGCTGGGACCAGCCTGGCTTGGGAGGAGGGAGCTGCCAGCTCTTTGTAGATACAAGCTGTCTTCATCTTGCTTTAAACAGGGCAAGAAGTTATGCTTGATGCCAAGAAAGGTTGTGCAATGTGGGCAAGCATCCAGTCACTGCGCTCACTCATTTGGAATCCAAATCCTTTTTTCCTTTATTTCAAATTTTGAAACCCGGGTCTCATTTAGCCCAGGTTGGTTCATAGTGTATCAGAAACTGTCTTTAATTTTCCTGTTGTTCCTTCCCATGCACTAGGATTGCAGGCACGGACCATCACACCAGGCTTTCTTTTCTTCAGGAGACAAATGGTTCCCACCAGTTATCCCTGACCTTCATGTATGTACCATGGCATACACACCCATGTGTGCATACACAACCACACACAAGGAAATGTCAGAACAAAAGCAAAGGTGTAATTGTTACTGTGTATATGTGTGTGGGGGGATGAGAGGACTGCTTTGCTTTCATGAGTATGTTCTCCTTATCCACCATCTACCTTTTGGGCTTATTATATATTTTTTGTGGGTTTTGGAATTTTGATCACTGCTTGTTTTGGAGACAGCATCTCATTATGTAGCCCTGTATGGCCTGGAATTTGTTATGTAGAACAGGCTGAACTCGAACTGACAGAGACTAGTTGGCCTCTGCTTCCTTGATGTTGGGATTAAAGGATTGTACTGGCTTTTCCACCTTGATTTGGAGACAGGGTTTCGTTGTCCATGACTCTCTGGGCAGTCTGTGCTTTCCATGCCGCTGAGCGGGTGCTGGGATTGCAGAGGGAACCAGGAAGGGCTTCTGAGCATCTGACTCTGCTGTCAGGCTTGCAAAACAGGCGCTTTCTCCCGCTGAACTTTTACCATTCTTCTTGGTTATTGTTAGTTTTTCAAGATGTGGTTTCTCTGTGTGGCCCTGGTTGTCTTGGAACTCACAGAGATCCTGCCTCTGCCTCCTGAGTGCTGGGATTAAAGGTGTGTACCACTACTTCTCTATTTTTTTCTTTTCTCTTCTCTCTCTCTCCCCCTCTCTCGCTTTCTTTTTGAGACAGTGTCTTCTTACATAGCCCAGGCTAGCCTGAACTTCACTATGTAACATAATCTGGTGTCTAGTATGGTAACCTTTCTGCCTCAATCTCCCCGGTGTTAGAATAACCAGTGTGCACCCACATCTGACTGCCTAATCATCTTCAATAGACCGGTTTTATGATCAACCTGCCCCACCACAAGGGTGGGGTGCTGGTAGCTCTGTGAAGTCTGAGGTGAGAAGTAGGTTTGGGAGAAACTGGGTTTTGGGGTCAGACAGACTGGGCTGGGCTTGAAACTGGGTACTGGTCTGATGGCCTCTTAAACCTACATTGCATGATCTGAAAGCCAGGGCTACTTCATCTGCCTATTAAAAATTCTTTTAAGTTCATTTATCTTGTGGGGGGGCACATGTGCCATGGACCATGTTTGGAAAGTAGGAGACAACTTGCCCAAGTCAGTTCTCTCCTTCCATCATGTGGGTCCCCGGGATTTAATTCAGGTCATCAGGCCTGGTAACAACTGCCTTTATCTAATGAGCCATCTCAATAGTTCTTTATTATTGTTATTATTTGGTTTTTTCAAAACAGTGTTTCTCTGCTTTACAGCCCTGGCTGTACTAGAACTCAATTTGTAGACCAGGGTGGCCTTGAACTCACAGAGATCCACCTGCCTTTGCCTTACCAGTGCTAGAATTAAAGGTATGTGCCACTATGCCCTGTCTTTTATTATATATATTATATTTACATATATTTTCTCAATAGCGCTTATTTGCCCATCTTACAAATGCCAGGAAGTGTGTCCAGTGTGCTGGCATGCTCTTTTGGTATCACTCAGGTCTTTTTGAGATAGGGTCTCACTCTGTAGCCTCAGCTGGCCTGGTGCTCACTGTGTATACTAGGCTGGTCTCAAACTTATAACATCTTTCTGCCTTTGCCTTCCAAGTACAGGAATTATGGGTATGTGTTGTCATACCCAGTTTGCATTCTTTCATTTAGGACATTGAGACTTTTGCATGTGTTTTATGATATATCAAAAAAGCTTCTAAGAATGTGGGGCTAGAGAGATGGCTCCGTGGTTAAAATCACTGGCTGCTCTTCTAGAGGACCCAGGTTCAATTCCCAGCACCCACATAATGGTTCACAACTGCGTGTAACACCGGTTCCGGACAACCTGACACCCTCACATAGACATACATGCAGGCAGAGCACCAGTGCACATAAAATAAACATAAATAAATTAAAAATATATATGGTATGAAAAAAATCTCAATAATTTTTTAAAATGTCATTACCAGATGAGTGCTGGGTCTGTAGGCACAGGCTTGCTGTCCCAACTACTTTAGAGGCTGAGACAGGTGGGTCAAAAGTTCAAGGCTTACTTGGGTTGCAGAGCGAGTCCATGACTCAAAATAAAAAGCAAAAATAAGGAGGCTATAGAGATAGCTAAATGGTTATCTCAGCAGTTGTGAACATTGACTGCTCTTCCAGGGGACCTGGGTTCAAATCCCAGTCCCTGACTCCAGCTCTAGAAATTTCAAGCCCTCTCCAGGCCTTCAATGGGTATTGTGCAAAACATTCATACACATCAAATAAAAATAAATAAATCTAAGAAAAAAAGAAGTCAAAAGACACAGAGGGAAGAAAGAGAGGGTAGGAGAGAAAGAGGGAGATGTATAGGAGGTGGTCCGAGCTTTTAATTCCTGACCCTGGGAGATAGGGCAGCTGGATCTCCATGAGTTTAAGACTAGCCTGGTTTACAGAGTGAAGTCCAGGACAGCCAGAGATATATGGAATGTGGTGGGGGGTTAGGGTTAGGGTTAGAGGTAAAAGGATTAACATTGTCATCTAGAGATTTCCCTGAATTCCAAGGCAAACAGGCCATAGCTCCATCCATCTCTTTTACTGCCCTTTGCTGGGCTGGGGTTTTCCTCCACAGAAAGGCCCCTCTTTTTCTCTGTAACCTCAATATCTGGGGTGTTCTGAACAATAAGTGCCTCCTCCCTTTGCAAAAGCGCCTCAATTTTTGGCTATGCTAGCCACGCCCTTGACAGGCCTCTGCCAGCTGTACCCAAGCCAGCCCCTCCCTTTCTGGCTCAGCCTCAGAGAACTCTCTGGAGTCTTCAGGGAGCTGCCAGACAGAGGCCTGACAGCTGATGGATTGTACCGGTCACCAGCTTTACTGGGGACCGGAAAAAAGCATAGTCATCACTATAGCATACTTGACTTGGGGGTGTCTAGGATCTTTCCAGAAACATCTCAACGTGTCTCTCTGGGAGTTCCTTTTCAAAATGTTGCCTCCAGCCAGGCCCAGGCCTCTGATTTCAGGCTGGTCATCTACTCCCCCATCATCACTGAAAAGGAATCAACAAGGGGCCAGGTGACAGAGCTCGGGAGTTATTCTCCAACCCCAGCTGTTCTTGGCTGTGTCTAGAGATGTGAATGCGTTTGACCTTGGCCAGAGGCCAGCAAATGTGACTCATTTTCTTCATCTGCACAGTGAGACCATTGGACTGGATGTTCTGGAAGGCTCCAGGGTTGTGAATCAAGTTTCTCCTCTGTCCCGCCCTTCCCTCCCCCTCAACACTGTCTGCTTCTTTTCTGCTCTGTGAAGGCTAAAAGACTGGGGTATGTACATGGGCAGTGCTGAAGAAGAGAAGCCTTGACCAAAGTTGGATATTTCCCATGCTCTGCTTTACATTCCGTTGTCAAATTAAGCTTCAGTTAAAACATGGGGAGTGAATTTTGTGTGGATCCTCATTTCCAATCAGGTGCTCACCCTCCACTGCCCCCAGGCACTCTGGACCACCCCAGCCTGCCTTTAAGCAATACTCCAGGTAAAAGGCCATTGAGGTGGTTCAGTAGGTAAGGACATTTGCAGCTAAGCCTGAGGTCTGAGTTTGATTCCTGGGGCTCACATAGTAAAAGGAGAGAACATATTTTTACAGATGGGTTTTCTGACCTACAAATGTGTGCCAAAGTATGTGTTGTATACTCACACACCCACGGTATACCCGCACAACTCACAAGTGTGTACACACAAATAAACATATGTAAGAAAAATAAGGATCTTTCTAGGATGGTTTTGCTCAAATGACCTTCATTATCTTCATGGAGGATATCCTCTTTTCTTTCTTCTTTCTCTTCCTTCATTCCAGTTCAGCCTTGAACTTCCCACGAAGCCAAGGATGAACTTATATTTCTGGTTTTCCTGTCTTTGTGTCCTGAGGGCTGGGTTAAGGACAGGCACATTCTATCACATCCCTGATCACTTCTTTCTTTCTTTTTTTATTTATTAATATTTTTAGATTTATTTATTTATTATGTATACAGTATACAGAAGAGGTCACCAGATCTCATTATAGATGGTTGTGAGCCACCTCGTGGTTGCTGGGAATCGAACTCAGGTCCTCTGGAAGAGCAGCCAGGGCTCTTAACCACTGAGCTATCTCTCCAGCCCCTTCTTTCTTTTTTTAAAAGTATTATATTTTATTTAAAATTTGTATATGTATGAATGTTTTGCCAGGGTGTGTTACGTGTACTGTGTTCAGTACCCGGCAGGGGGCATTGACTCCTCTAAACTGGAACTGCAGATACTTGCGCATCACCATGTGGGTACTGGGAACTGAACCCTGGTCATCTCCAAGAGTAAGATGGAGCTTTTTAATCTTTGAGCCACCTGTCTAGCCCCATACCCCTCTTTTTTTTGGAAACAGGATGTGGCCGGAAGTTTTCTTGTATCCAGCAGCAGTATTTCAGTCTCAAATAAACACACAGATGTTTATATTAATTACAAACTGTTTGGTCGGGGCTGGAGAGATGGCTCAGAGGTTAAGAGCACTGACTGTTCTTCCAGAGGTCCTGAGTTCTATTCCCAGCAACCACATGGTGGCTCACAACCATCTATGATGAGGTCTGGTGCCCTCTTCTGTAAAACTGTATGCATAATAAATAAATAAATCTTTAAAACAAAACAAAACAAAAAAACCAAAAAACTGTTTGGTCTATGGCTTAGGATTCTTTAGCTAGCTCTTACATCTTCATTTAATCCATTTCTATTCCTCTCTGTACTGACACATGGCCAGTGGCTTAGCAGTACTTTTACATCTTGCTTCTCGAATGGCTGGATCACATCTCTCCCAACTCCGAGTCTTTCTTCTCCCTGTGTGTCTCCTTGGATTCCCTGCCTCAGTTATCCTGCCTTGCTACAACAGCGTCTTTATTAACCAATGGTAGCAATACACATTCACAGCACACAGAAAGTCCATCCCACAGCAACAGGCTTTCCTGTACCCCAGGCTAGCCTAGCCTGGAACTTCTGTAGCAGTGGATGACTTTTATCCCTGCATCCCCACCAGACAGTGTCTCACTATGCAGTTCTGTCTGGCCTGGTACTCACAGAGCTCTGCCTGTTCCTGCCTCCTGAGTGCTTGGATCACCATACCTCATGACCTAGAATTTTTAATCTTCCTGTCTCCATCTGAGATTACAGCTATATGCCAAGGCACCCAGTTTTATGTGGTGCTGGGAATCAAACCCAGGACTTCACATATGCTAGGCCAGCCCTCCACCAACTGAGCTGTAGTATCTCCCTCCCTTTCACCCTTAAGTTTCTTCTGGACCTTTCCCATCCCTTAGTCCTGACCCTGCTCTTTGGTCCATTTGCCTGTCCTCTTTCCCCACTGTCCAGAGCTCATCTGTGTCCATGTGACAACATGTTACTCACAGATAGCATGATCTGATACCTCCTTCTGACCTCCTCCAGCACCAGACATACATGCAAGCAAAGCACTCATATAAAATAAAATAAATAAAACTTAAAAAATAATACAAATAAATCTAAAAATAAAATCCACACATGAAGCATAAACTGCCTTGATGGTATCTATGTATATAAGCCAGAGTATCAGAAATTTATATCAAGTTGGAGAACAGCTTTGGCTATATTTGATTCCCATCTCAAAAATAAACAACATAGCCCAGGTGGTGAAGGCTTTAATCACAGCACTTGGGAGGTAGAGGAAAATGATTTCTGTCAGTTCAAGACCAGCCTGGTCTATGGAGCAAGTTTTGTGTCAGCCATTTCTATCTAGTGAGACTCCAATTAAAAATAAAACAAGGACTGGAGAGATGGCTCAGGGGTTAAGAGCACTGACTGTTCCTCCAGAGGTCCTGAGTTCAATTCCCAGTACCCACATGGTGACTCACAACCATCTATGACATCTAGTGCCCTCTTCTGTATACATAATAAATAAATAAATCTTAAAGTGTAGCTGGTAAAGAAAGAAACAAAACAAAAAAATGGGCTGGAGAGATGGCTCAGTAGTTAAGAGCACTGGATGCTCTTCCAGAGGAACCTGGTACAATTTCCAGCACCCATATGGTGGCTTACAACTGTCTGTGGCTCCAGTTCCAAGGGATCTGAGTCCCTCTGGCAATGTACATAAAATAAGATTAAATAATTTTTTTTAATTGGCTGGTCAGTGGTGGTGTACACCTTTAATTCCAGAGCCAGAGAAGCAGATTTCTGCGTTCCAGGCCAGCCTGGTCTACAGAGTATATTCCAGGAGAGCCAGAGCTATACAAAAAAAACTCTGTCTTGAAAAAGCCAGCAAAACAATCAATATAAATACCTGTAAAGTCAAGAGAAAAGGAATACGGTAGGAACTCCCCAACCCATGAGATAAACAGTCTAGTCTTGAGATGGGTTTGGATGTCCCCAAGGCATCCTTAGAAAGTAGTCAGGGGGCTGGAGAGATGGCTCAGCGGTTAAGAGCACCATCTGTTCTTCCAGAGGACCCGGGTTCGATTCCCAGCACCCACATGGCAGCTAACAACTGTCTGTAGTTCCAGTTCCAGGCAAACACCAAGGCAAATAAATAAAGTTTAAAAAAAAAAAGAAAGTAGTCAGATGGAAGGAAGTAGGGACCCTGAGCCAGAGCCATTCTATTTTGTGACTTGCTGGGTTGATGGTGATTAGGAACCAAGTTTATTGAATGATAGAAGCAGGCTCGAAGTATTTTAGAGAGGCAGGGATAAAGGATTCCAGTGGACCCAACCTAACATGCGCCGAGTTACCCTGGGCGTTTTGATTGGAGGCAATTGATTGGAGGCCCGGGAAGGTAGTTTCATTGGTAAAGTTGCAGTTTTGCAAATATGAAGACCTGAGTTCGATTGATTCCTAATACTCAAGTGAAAAAAAGCCTGGTATGATGACTTATGCTTGCAATTCTGATGGTAGGGAGGTGGAAACAAAAGAATTTCTGGGCCTTATAGGCCAGCCAGGCTATGCTCTGGAGCAATGAGAGATGCTCTCTCAAAAAACAAAGATAATAGGAACCGAGGAAGGACACTCAAGATTGTCCTCTGGTCTCTACAGACACACGTATGTGCTTTTCCACATATATACGGATTTACAACCCTAAAGAACTACTAGTTCCAGGCTCCAGGGTTCCAAACGCCGGACATCCTAGGGAAGGTCAGTCCCTCCCAGTCTCCTGGCAACGGAGGCGGGATCGATGTTTCCTGTTTTCGTGCCCTGATCCTGGTTGTATTTTCTCGGTATGGCAAGGAATAGGGCAGAGGGCAGGCTGAACCTCAGTTCCCAGGCACAGAGGACTTGGCTGGCTGGGAGCCTTTGGCAGGAAGAGTCACCTAAACCACCTTTTATTTACTCTCTGTCGCCCTCTAGTGTCCTCACGCTGCCAACACCCTTATCTTTGGTCTTCTGGAATTGTTCCTTTGGCTTGCATTCGTTTACAAATATTTCAAAGGTGCCTGGCTATACCGGTATTGGGGTAGGGATGCAGAGAGAAGACGTTGCGTCTCTCAGACTCTCGGAGATTTGGGGGAGGGGTAGATATGTCCACGAAAGAACAGCTGGGACAAGAATCCGGAACCCCATTCAGGTGTCCAGAAGAATGTAGAGGAGGAGGTAGCAGCTACATCCGGGCATCTGGTCAGCTTCATAATGTAGGAGGTGGTTACAAGGATGGGGGAGGGATTGTGCAATGAGCTCACTTGGAGATATGATGGTGACAACCCAGGAGTCACCTATGACAGCGATGGACTGAGGTAGCTGGGCAGAAAGAGTTGGAGTTTTTGCAAGGTCTATGAGCTTCTTGGTCACGGACCGGCAGGAAAAAAAGTAAGTGCCATTTATGCAGACTGCCAAGTTCAGAGACAAGACTGAGCTTCATACACAGAGGGCATGCAAAAACTATTGAAGGCCGAGGGATGGAGATGGCTCATCTGGAAAAACAGAGTGCTGCTTTTCCAAAAGACTTGAGTTATGTCCCAGCACACATGTCTTACATTTCCTTGTAATTCTACCTCCGAGAGATCCAACACCTTTTCTGGACTCTGTGGAAATACACACACACACACACACACTTTTAAGTCCTATTTTTTTTAAATATTTAGGGGATCAGCAATGAAATGAATAGCTGGGGGTACGTTTTGGAAATAACAATGTAATGATGCTGGGAAGCATTTCCTGTTTCCTGTGGCTGGTTGGTCTGGGAATCTGGCAGGATGAAGGTCTCTGCTTACAAAGAAATAGTGCTGGAGCAGTTGAGAAGGCTCAGCAGAAAAAGGCACTCTCCAAGAGAAGCTTGAAAACTTAGTGTGATTCTGGGAACCCATAGGAGGGAGGGAGGGAGGGAGGGAGGGAACTGACTCAGTAGTCTGTCTTCTGGTGCCCCCATGTACATTGTGGGATGTGCCCCATCATACACATACAAATAAGGCTTAAACATAGGAAATAAGGGCTGAAGAGATGGCTCAGTGTAAGAGCACTTGTTGCTTTTGCAGAGGACTGGAGTTTAATACCCAGCACCTAAATGGTGGCTCACAATCATCCATAATTCCAGTTCCAGTGATCTGACCCCAGCGATCATGAGGCATGTAATGCACATACATACATCAAGCCCAGATACCCATACACAGGGAATGCAATAAATAAAATTAAAAACAAAAAAAAGAGAGAAAGAAATAGTAGGAGAGAAGCCATTTGTGTGTGTGTGTGTGTGTGTGTGTGTGTGTGTGCTGCTGGGGATGTAATCAGGAATTCCTAAATGTTAGGCAAGTGCTGTACCACTGAGTCACACCCCAGCCCCTCACTGGGGGATTCTAGGCAGGTGCTCTACCACTGACCTACACTACCGCCCCTCACTGGGGGATTCTAGGCAGGTTCTCTACCACTGAGCCACACCAGCCCCTCACTGGGGGATTCTAGGCAGGTTCTCTACCACTAAGCCACACCCCAGCCCCTCACTGGGGGATTCTAAGCAGGGGCTCTAACCACTGAACCACACCCCAGCCCCTCACTGGGGGATCCTAGGCAGGTGCTCTAACCACTGAGCCACATGCTTAGCTCATTTGTTTTTTACTTTGTATCACCAGGACTTCTTCAGACAATGTGGATCAGGAACAGAGCTTCTGGCTACATCAGATGACCTTTCCAGTTTTGAGGAGAAGAAACCGAATAAAGGGTCATGTGCTGACCGACTCTAGGGACTGGACACAAAGGACATTTCCTATCTTGTGACTAACCCCCAGAGACAAGGAGCAGGGTCATATTAGGTACACCCTCAGCCAAGATGGTGTGTGTGTGTGTGTGTGTGTGTGTGTGTATGTTAGGGGCTCGAAGGCCAGTTGGTGAGCTCCAGAGTCAGTGAGAATCCCTGACTCTAATTGGGGTGTAGAAGATTAAATAGAGGAAAGACTCTTCATGTTGGTCTTTGTCTTACACACACAGTGCATACACACTACATACCACATAGAGTACACACACCACACACACAGTGCACACACACATACTACATACCACATAGAGTACACACACCACACACACAGTGCACACACACACTGCATACCACATAGAGTACACACACCACACACACAGTGCACACACACATACTACATACCACATAGAGTACACACACCACACACACAGTGCACACACACACTGCATACCACATAGAGTACACACACCACACACAGTGCACACACACATACTATATACCACATAGAGTACACACACCACACATACAGTGCACACACACAATACATACCACATAGAGTACACACAGCACACACAGTGCACACACACATACTATATACCACATAGAGTACACACACCACACACAGTGCACACACACATACTATATACCACATAGAGTACACACACCACACACACAGTGCACACACACACTACATACCACATAGAGTACATACACCACACACACTACACAGCACACACACACACACTACATACCACATAGAATATACACACCACACACACAGTGCACACACACAATACATACCACATAGAGTACACACAGCACACACACTACACAGCACACACACACTACATACCAAACACACTGCTGACACCACACACACACACCCCACATGAAGAGGTTAAAACCCACCACTTTGAGACAAAGTAAAGGGTGGGGGGCAGGAGGAAGAGGAGCAGGAGGGAAAGCCACCACTGAAATCCCAGTAATTGGGAGACTGAGGCAGGGGGATTACAGAGAGTGCTAATCTAGCCTGGTCTACTAGGCTTATCAGGGTGACATAGTAAGACCCTGTCTCAAATAAACAAAAATAGACTCGGGCTTAGCAGGACGGCCCAGTGGTAAAGGCGCGGATCTTACTTGCCTAGTGCTGGGAGCTGGATCTCGGCTCATGTAAAGGTGGAAAGAGAGAGCTGATGTCACAAGATTGCCCTCTGACCTCCGCACACATGTGGTGGCACACGCACCCCCACAGTCTTGCACACATACACACAATAAATTTTACACAGGTCTCCAGGCAGGAAGAAACTTGTGATTTCATCGTCTCATTTGAGCTTCAGGAGGGCTATGCAGTTTCTCTTTTGCAGAGGCAGGGGGCTGGACATGATGGGACAGAGTTTCTTGCTGTCACCTCTTCTCACTGAGCTCTCAGGAATTGGAATGTGAGCCCCACTCAGCCCTCCCAGGGAGGAACCCCAGTCCTTTCTCCCTGGTCCCTGATCCCCGCCCCGCCATGGTCGAAGTCACAGAGACCCACTTTCAGCCTGTTGTCCGGGCACCTAGTGTATTTATTACAGTCCAATTATTTTTCCCGCACTGCGGAGAAAGAGGGAAGGGGAAACTGAGAGAGGGTGGGAACCCGGATCAGACCCCAGACTCCTCCCCCCGACCAGAGCCCAGGGCATCTGCCCTATTGGGCCAAGGAAGACTTCGAGATCCCTGAGGGCCCCAGCAGGGGGAGGGCTGGGTGCCACAGAAGAGGGCTAGAGGATGTGACCGCTGCTTCCCCATCACGCTCCAGGCTGAGTGCTTTGGCTGGAACCTCCCACTCCCGTCCTGAAACCTTGACCAACGCTGACCCATCAAAGCCTGGTAGCGAGGCCTCCCTTGGGCATGCTCTGAAGAAGCACACTGCATGGTAGGCTGTGCTCGTCGGGACCATGAGCTATCATTTGGCCCACGACCCAGACAGCAGCCGGTGTCTGTCTCCCAGTAGCCCTTGACCTGTTTCCTCATCTGACTGCATTGTTTGGGTCCACGCTAAAAAAAAAAAAAATTTCTCCTTGGCTTTCTACCCGTGTTCTTCTGACCTGAATTCCCAGTCTCTCTCTCGCTTTTGAGACAGGGTCTCCTGTATCCCAGGTTGAATTCAAACTCACTATGTAGCCTAAAATTATCATGAACTTCTGGTCCTCCGCCTCTACCTCCAGAGTGCTGGGATTACAGGCATGCACCAGCATGCTCGGTTTTATACTTTGTTTGGGGTGGAACCCAGGACTTCATGCATGCTAGGCAAGCACTCTACCAACTGAGCTACATTCCCAACCCCTGAATCCCCGTCTGATTTCAGGGTTAGATACAGATGTGGTATAAGCCACCTCTTGTGCTGATGATGAAGGCCTGGATGGTGTAGCCTTGATGTGAGGGCAAGGAGGGAGAGAGGGTCAAGTGTGAACGTCTCATCCTGCCCGGCAATATGCCAAGAGCTAGGTGGGCCTTCCTTCTCTCTTGGGTCTGGTTTGCTTTGCCCTTTGCAGATCCATCCCGTGGGAGATTAAAAAGGAGGGGAGGGTCCCAGGCTTGGCACTTTCTTCTAAGCTGTGCATGGGTCCTCTGAGCTGAAGGTAGGTGACAGTCAACAGTGGACTCTTGTGCCATACCCAGGCAATGGGCCCCAGGCTGGAAAGCTGGCCTCAAGCAAAGAGGGAGGATGGTGGAATAATCCCTGTGTTCAAAAGGCTCTTTGTTCCCTGGTCATGGTGGGTGGGCAGGGCATGGGGATGGGCACACTTCAGGGACAAGACAATTTGATTCCTCCTTGTGGGTGGGACACCCACTATGGAAGAAGCTCTTTCCTAGTCCCACCTGCCCACGTGCTGCCCCCACCCCACCCCGGGACCTCTGTAGCTGTATGGGGGTACAGACCCCCCTTCCCAGGTCTCAGGGCCCCAGCCTCTCTTTGTGCCAGGGCTTTCTAACCCCAGATGGGTCCGTCTGGACTTAGAAGCCCCCACTCTCGGAGCTGCTCCGGCTATGGTAGCTGGGACTGCGGCTCCTGGAGGCGGTGCCAGAGCGGCTGCGGGTCACGTGACTGCAGCTGCTGTAGCTTCCGTGGCTGTGACCCGGGCTTGGGCTCCGACTGTGGCTCCGGCTGGAATAGTCGCTGCTCAAGCAGCTGGAGGAAGAGGAGGGGCTGGGGCGGTAGTAGGGGATGGGACGCTTTCGGGCACTGGAAGACAGAAAAAGGAGATCCTAGCCCATCCTGAGCCCCAAGCTCCGCCCATCCATAGCTCTCTCTGGCCCTCAATCCCCAATGCAGCAGCGGCAAAGGTTTCCTGCCTAAATTTCTCCTTAAGTTTTGGCCTCAGGGACAACTCCAATTCCAAATTCTGTTTTCTTTGCCAAATTTGTATCGATTTTTTTTTTTTTTTTTTGGTCTGCCCACAGGGCAAAAAGCCCACGTTCTTTATTGACCTGAGTATAAGTAAGAAATACTTTCTGAATAAAGTTTGTTGGGTTTTGGGGTGTGTGTGTGTGTGTGTGTGTGTGTGTGTGTGTTTCTCAATGCTGGGGGTAGAAAGAAACCAGGACCTTACAGATACTAGTACCACTAATGTACACCCTGAAGTTCATGAGTGAAACTCTTTCCTTTTAAAAAATTATTTTTAATTATGTGTCTGTATGTGGGGTTATGTGCACACGTGCAGGGGCCACGGAGACCAACGGCTGTTGGATGCCCTGAAGCTGATCCACACAGAGCTTCCCATGTGTATCCTGGGACTCCAACTCAGGTTCTCTGAAAGGGCAGTAAATACTCTTAACTGCTGAGCCATCTCTTTAACTCAAAACTTCATTTTAGGGCTGGAGAGATGGCTCAGAGGTTAAGAGCACTGACTGTTCTTCCAGAGGTTCTGAGTTCAATTCCCAGCAACCACATGGTGGCTCAAAACCATCTATAGTGAGATCCGGCGCCCTCTTCTGTATACTGTATACATAATAAATAAATAAATCTTTTTAAAAAAAAAAAACCCTTCATTTTATTTTCATTTTCTGAGGAAGACTTTTATATAGCTCAGGCTGGCCCTGAACTCCTGACTTTTGTCTCTACCTCCCGAGAGCTATAATCACAGGCGTGCACCACCACACCTGATTTTCGTTCTCTCCACCCTCTCTTCCTTCTTTCTTTTTTGCTTTATTTTAGACAGAGTCACTATGAAGCCTGTAATTTTCAGTTTTTCTGCCTCAATTTCTGAGTTCTGGGATTACAGGTATGTATGTCCAGCAGAAATAAAACTTTTATTTTTGAGATAGAGTTTCATGTATCAAACCTCAAATCTACTGTGTAGGAGAGGGTGACCTTGAACGTTTGATCTTTCTGCCCCTAACCTCCGAAGTGTTGGGGCTGTGGGTTTATCTCACTCTGGTTTGCATGCTGTGGACTCCACACATGCTGTGCAAGCACTCCATTAACTGAGCCACATCCATAGACCTTTGTATGAAACTTTTGAACATTTACAACTCACATTAAAAGGTCCAGTAATGGCTTCTTTGCTTGAAAATATTATGGCCAAGCCCTTTCTTCTGTCACCTCATCCCTGTTCCAAATAGATTTTTTTCTTTTTCAAGACAAGGTTTGTCTGTGTAGCCCTGGCTGTCCTGAAACCATTCTGTAGACCAGGCTGGCCTGGAACTCCCAGAGATCCATCAGTCTTTATCTCCCAAGTGCTGGGATTAAGGAGGTAGGTACACCACCATCTTCTGGCTGAAGTTTTAGATTTTTAAGATCACTTAAAGAGAACAAGGAGAAACCCCTTGGCCGCTGCTGCCTCTGTTTCAGCCTCTCCTTCCTCCTGTCCGCCCCCACAACCCTTCACTCAGCTACCTCCCCCACCCCCAGCTGTCCCCGAGTTAGTTTGAAGGCAGGAGGCTATACCCAGAGAGAAGAAAAGAAAGTGGTTAAGGGGTTATAATGCCCCATCACAAGGGTTAATTCTGAGGAAGAAAAATAGCTGTTCATTAGTGGGAGGAGGAGGCAGCTTGGGACAGAGGGGCTGAGGTGGGCGCTGGGTGGGAGATGTGAGATTCTGGCCATCTTAGGACCCTCAGTGTGTAGCTGAACTGTGAAAACTGTCTGGGGGCTGTCTCTAGTGCGGTGGTCTGGCCTTTAGATCTGAGTAAGGGAGGATCCCATGCTGCTTTCTTGGAGACCCAGATTATCAAGGATGAAGAAAAACTAATTTGAGAATCAAGAGTTGGAGTTTTAAAAGATTCTTAAGAATTTCAGATGTGTATAATTAGACACATCTGACCATTGAGGTACATCAGTCTCCCCCAGGCGCCTCAGCAAGGCTAGGCAATGCTGGGCTCAGGATATGGCAATCTATGCATACTGGGGTAATCCTGGGCTGCAGGACAAATTTTAATTTGTTGGTACAGGGGCTGAATCTAGGGCCTCACACATACTAGGCAGATTCTCTACCACTGAGCCACACCCCAGCCCCTCACTGGGGGATTCTAGGCAGGGGCTCTACCACTGAGCCACACCCCAGCCCCTCACTGGGGGATTCTAGGCAGGGGCTCTACCACTGAGCCACACCCCAGCCCCTCACTGGGGGATTCTAGGCAGGGGCTCTACCACTGAGCCACACCCCA
>PVIH01017419.1:0-41916 GCA_004025045.1 Sigmodon hispidus | reverse complement strand
GGGGCTTGGTCTATGGTGAGTCCACCATAATTAATACAGTGACCTGCAGGGGCTTGGTCTATGGTGAGTCCATCATAATTAATACAGTGACCTGCAGGGGCTTGGTCCATAGTGAGTCCACCATAATTAATACAGTGACCTGCAGGGGCTTGGTCTATGGTGAGTCCACCATAATTAATACAGTGACCTGCAGGGGCTTGGTCTATGGTGAGTCCACCATAATTAATACAGTGACCTGCAAGGTCTGGTCCATGGCAAGTTTATTCTAATTAAAACAGTGACCTGTCTGCACAAATATGAACCAGGAAACTTGAACAAAGAGAGAACAGTCTGTCATGCTCTAGTCAGACTACATTGGAAGTAACCTCAGTTTGTGACAGCAAAAACCATCAGGGATATAAACTATCAACCAGTAAGAGATGGTGATGTGGAGCTCAGAGAAGAATCCAGGCAGGACCTGCCGAAGTAACCAGGGAAAGGTACGAGGGGACCTGGAAATCTGTCTACAGATATTTCTACCAAAGGACTTTAGACATCTTCCTAGAGGTCCCAAGTTGTGATGGTTAGTTTCATGTCAACTTGATACAACGGAGCGTCACTTGGGAAGAAAAACTCTGAATTGAGAAAATGCCGCTAGAAGACTGGCCTGTAGGCAAATGTGTAAGGATTGATGACTGATGTAGGAGGGGCCAAATAATTGTGGATGGTGCCACCTCTGGAGAGGCAGATCTTAGTTGTGTAAGGAAGCAGGCTGAGCAAGCCAGTATGTAACACTCCTCCAAGGCTTCTGCCTCCAAGTTTCTGCCTTGAGTTCCTGCCCTGATTTTCCTTATAAATGGAATGCTACCCTGAGAGCTGTAGATAAAATAAACCTTTTCTTCCTCAAAGTTTTTGGTCATGGTGTCATATTACAGCAATAGAAACCTAACTAAGATAAAGAAAATTGAAATTTTATTGATTACCTGACCAAATCTTCCTTAAATACCAGCTATATAGACTAAGCAGTCTGGAAATTGATATATGGCAGAAAAAATATAGTCATGGACTTTGTAATGGCTAATCTAGGTCAAGATAGTCAACTCAGTCGACTGCATCTGAAATTGAGTAAACCCCAAGCTATAGATATAGCCTGTGCTGAGTCTGTATTTAGTAGCTTGGAGTTTACTGTATCTATTTCTAATTGGATCATGTAAATTGAAAGACTCACCCTAAATCTGGGCCACACCTCCTAGTGGCAGAAAGGGATGTGGAAAGAGAAGATTTTTGCTTTTTTGCCACTAGCCCTCACTCTATCTGGAATGCCATCTAGCCTGCTGCTGAGGCATTCCTTTGCTGGAGTTAGGACCTACTTCTTTGGGATTCCAACTGTAGACTGGAGAGTGGAAGCTCCCTAGGAATTCTGGGAGACTCTAGCACAACACAGGACTGCTGAGCATTCAGTCTCATAGACTGAACAAATATGGAATCCTTGGGCTTTCTATCAGGAGACAGCAAGGCATCCCACTGTAGGACCACTCAGACCACAGCCTGTAAGACATTCAAATAAATCCCAAATATATAACCCTGTCAATCCTGTTACTTTAGAGAACCCTGACTAATACAGACTTATCCATGTAAGGGGATAAATGAAAGTTTAAAAAAAAAATAGAAATTGATAACTTCAGCTCATGATAATTCTGAAGAGAGAAACAAGAAGCAACCAGCAACAAAGCAGTAGGCCCTCAAAGTAAGATGTTCCCAGAGAGCCTCTGCAAGGAGTGACATGTATGCCAACAGCAAAGTATGAGGAGGATACAGAATAGAAGGTAAAGAGACAAGGTGGGATGATGGGATGGGCTGGGGGAATCTCAGAACCAAAGAGAGGGTCAGTGAGACTAGAGTGCTGGCTGGGAAGAGACAATACTGCATCTGATCAGTATCAGGGTCATGGAGATCATTCTCTGGAGTCCTACAGGGGCAGCATTTGCTTCACCACAGCTCAGAGGGTGACCAGGCATAGAACCAGATCTATCACAGGCTGCTGAGGATTCCTCTAAATAATACTCTCTATAGTGAGATGTTTCTTAAAATTGTAACCATAATTTTCCTTAACCATTCAGAAAATACTAAGTAAAACATTTTTGAGATTTCATCTCACCTCAGTTAAAATAGCTAACATCAACAAAAACAAACACCAACAATGCTGATGAGAATGTGGGAAAGTCCTTATTTGATGTTTGCAGGAGTGTAGACTGGCATAGGTCCTATAAAATTTCAGTATGGAGGTTCCTCAAAACACTAAAGTTAGCACTACTGTGCCCAGGTATATACATATATATGTGTATATGTATGTATGTGTGTGTGTGTGTGTATATATATATATATATATATATATCCCAGCGTATATGAACAAAGGATTCTAAGCCCAGCCACAATGTGACCAGCACAGCCATGCTCATTGCTACTATTCACAATAACCAGGAAATGAAAGCAGCCTCGATGCCCATCAGCAGATGAGTGGATAGAAAAATGTATTACATATATATGTTGTAATTTAATCTACCCATAAGGAAAAAAATGAAATCATAACATTTGCAAGAAAATGATGGATCAAGAAATCATTGTAGTAAATAAAATATAGCAGATTCAGGAACACAAATACTTCATTTTCTTCATAGACACATTCTAGATTTTAGCTTCTTTATGTGTGGAGAGGTCATGAACCTACAGACTGTAAAAGGAGAGGAAAGGAAGGGAGGGCGGGGCAGGGCGCAGGAGGACCAGAGAATGTGACAGCAGAAGAGAGGACAGTCGGGGAGGAACTGGTGAGCAGAAGGGGCAGGGCTGTGGGGTGGAAAGGCAAGGATCAACAATAACAAAGCATTCTCAAAAGGCCATGATGAGAGGCTGGAGGGCTAGCCCAGCAGGTGAGAACATTTCTATTATTTGCTGCTGTTAGGTTAAGGCAGGGTGTCTATATCATGTTACCCTGGCTGTCCTGGAACTCCCTATGCAGACTAGGATGGCCTAGAACTCACAGAGATTCCTGTGCCTCTGTGTCTAAAGGCTGGAATTAAAGATGTGTGCCACCAGGCCCAGCAAGAACATGTCTACTCTTGAGAAGGACTCAAGTTCCCCTCTACAAGACAGGTCACAACCGCCTTTGACTTCGCCTCTAGGGGATTCAATGCCTCTTCTGACTTGAAAAACCCCTGCATGTATAGGAACACATACATATACATATATGTATAGCATATACATACACACGATATAAAGCAAAAGGAATGAAGAAACAAAGCAACAAAGGAAAGAAGAAAGGAAGCCATAATGAAACCTAGTACTCTGTAACCAATTTTTTAAAAACTAATAAAAGGTAAAAATAAAAAGAATGTGAGAACTATGATATAAATGAAGAGATATGCATATCGCGAAGCTGTCAAACCTGAAGGAAGCCAACTTTTCATCAATAGAAAGCAGATAAATGCCTTGCAGTGTCATGCAGCAGTTCAGTAAACCAGACCTGAATGCTATGAAAAGAATATAAGCTAACTGAGTTTCAGAAAGGCCATACTACGCTACCATTTACATAATCTTATAGTCCATTCAATACAACAGTTGGTATTTACTGAGGCTTCCTATGCAGGAAACCCAGTAAATTATAATGCTATGGGGTCAGCCAGCTTCATCCACAGAACAGCACTGTAAAGCAAGTGTCTTTCTTACTCACCCATATGAAAATGAAAAGGCAAAGTTTAAACTTCCCTGGACTATACAGCTAACAAGAGGCAGAGTGGGGGCTGGAACATGGCAACATGGTGGCAAGGACTAGACATTTAGCCAAACTACATGTGTCCTCTCTATTATATTCCTGGAACATGGACCATATAAACACACAAATCTGATAATAGATGGATGCACACACGTATACAAAGTGAGTTTGTGTACGGAGATGTGTGGAGTACTCATGACGAAGCCTGTGGGATGTGCAGCTGTGCTGATCCACGCAGATCTAGTAGATAGAAATCACAGGCTGGCTTCAGAGAGTCTTTCTTCAGTTACCTGCAACCTTGCTTCCTTTTTCTGTTTTCCGGATTTTGGTTTGGGTTGGGTGTTTTTTTTTGGGGGGGGGGGGGCGAGGGAGGGGTTGAATAGGTCATTCTCTGAACCTGAAGCTCTCCAATTAGCTAGACGAACCAGCCTCTGAGGCCCAGAATCTTCCTATCTCTGTGTCCCCATGCCTGTCATTTACCCCCATCCACAGTAAGTTTTAAATATTCATCAGCGTCCTAGTGTGCCCTCTAAGAAGGCTGAGAGAGAGCTGAGAGTCCTCATACAGAATTGGTTACTACTTGATCATTACTGTTTGAAAGACTAGTTTCCTGTATCCAAGGCTGATCCTCCTGCTTCCACTTCCTGAGTGCTGGGATTACAGGCATGCACCACAACACCAGGGACATTGCGTTTATTTGATGCTTCTGGTCAAAGAGGCTTCCTGCACCCTTGACGAGTACTCTACTGACTCAGCTACCTACCCAGGCCTACAGCTAATTTTAATGGGGATTTTTGAAAATGTTTTCATTAGTTCTTTGAGAACCACATACATTTTGATTGTCTTTCCTCTCTCGGCCAGCTCCCCCCATATCCATCCCTTCCCTTTCCATCCATCTTTGTGTTGTGTTGTGTTTTCTTTTTTAACTCATAAAGTCTAGCTTGTGCTGCTCATACACTTGGATGTAGCCTCTACCAGAACAAGGCCAAGTATTACCAAGATTTGACACACATTGACACTGACAGAAAGCAAGAGCCTGTTGCTTAAGATCACCTTATTCCTTTGCAAAAGGAATTAAATTAATCCCATGAAATTAAAAACTTTAAAGAGTGGCATGGGGAGAAGTTAAGTGATGGACCCAGGAGTCAGCAGGGAAAGAGCCCAGACTTCAGCCTGGTTTCAGGCAAAGGGACAGCCTCTTCTCACTGCTACTCCAAGCTATCACACTGCTCATCAGCGTGAGGACCGAGCTAGCCTACTTAACACTACATCTTGGCTTCATCCAGGAAATGTTGTATTTAAATAAAATATTTGCATATAAAATATTTCCCTACTGATTTCTATTGTAATTCTAGGGATGTGTTCGCACTGAAAAGAATCCAGTCACAATATGTCAAAAATAAGTCCCAATTAAGAATAAGATCAGGGGGCTGGAGAGATGGCTCAGTGGTTAAGAGCACCGTCTGCTCTTCCAGAGGACCCGGGTTCGATTCCCAGCACCCACATGGCAGCTAACAACTGTCTGTAGTTCCAGTTCCAGGCAAACACCAAGGCAAATAAATAAATAAATAAATAAAGTTTAAAAAAAAAAAAAAAAAGAATAAGATCATTTGGAGATAAGACAAAAGTCAGTGATTAAGAGCACTAGCTACTCTTGAAAGAGATGTAGGTTCAGTTCCCCAAACTCACATGGTGACTCACAATATAACTCTAATTCTAGGGGATCCAATACCCTCCTCTGATCTCCATGGGTACAAACCATATATACAGATGCAGACAAAGGGGTTGATGTTTATTTTTTAAGAATTAAAAATAATAATAATCAGAGAATTTGTGGGACTGGAGGAATGTCTCTGTGGTTAAGAGCAATGGCTGTTCTTGGAGAGGAACTGGGTTCAGCTCCAAACACCCACATCCAGCTGCTCACCCACATCTGTAACTCCAGTTCCAAGAGGACCTGAAAACTTCTGGTTCCACAGACACCTGTACTCATGCACACATACCCGTATACTGACATATGTACAAATACCTAATTGAAAATAAAAAGAATAATTTTTAAAATCTTGTAACTGACATGAAATCAAGATTTTTGAGAAAGAAAAATTACATAATCCATCAAAGAGCACTAAGGCCACAATTAATCTAACTCACAACACTCTCCCCTGGCCAAGTGGCCAGAGAGGGAGAATAGATTTCAACCTATGAAAACTCAGAGTCCTGGTTTTCTCTGCTTTTAATCAGCCAAACTGGTTGTCAAATCTTCATCTCTAGTGTGCCAAGTAGGAAAACCATGAAAATTCTATTAAGTAGAATTCACCAACTGACAAGACAACCATCTGTCCTGGTTGATTTAAAATACCTGTCAAATGGAATCTTGGCAGAAATTCTTTGGAGAATCCCATATCTCCATCATGCTAAATGTATAAATTTATTTCCAGTTTTGTGAAACACAGAAAATAGTTATGAATGGGACTAAGACACAGCCTGTAGGCATTAGTGCTTGAAATAAACCCTGTATCTACCACCATAGCTCAAGTCAGGGGAACCATACTCTTCTCATCTGGACCATGAATATGGAAATAGTGCGTGCATACAAAGGGAGTGTACAAGAACAATGGTCCCTCCTGTGGAACAATCTTAGTACACTGTAAATATGTATTGCTCTCATTTTTAATAGAAAGCTGATTGGCCAATGGCTAGGCAATATTTTCAGGGCAGAGAGAATGCTAGGAAGAAGGAGGGCAGAGTCAGGGGAGTAGCCTGTAAGACATGGGAAACAGGAGATACAAGATGAAAAAGAGGTAATGCCCAGTGGCAGAGTGTAAATTAATATAAATGGGTTAACTTAAGTTGTAAGAACAGTTAGTAATAAGCCTGAGCTATTGACTGAGCATTTACAATTAATATTAAGTCTCCATGTAGGCTACTTGGGAACTGGCAAGCAAGAAAGAAAAGTCTTCCTATAGGCCCTCTAGGCTTATATGTTTGAATGTTTGATCCCCAGTTAGTGGAACCATTTGGGAAGGATTAGGAGGTATGGCTGTTTTAGAAAGGGTGTATCAAGTGATGGTTGTCTTAAAGTTTCCAAAGCCTACCCCAGATCCAGCCTCGTCTCACCCACCCTGACCCTGATGTCTTGCAGATTAGGATATAAAGCTTTCAGCCACTGCTCCAATGCCATGCCTCTCTGCTTTTGGCCATGACAGTTATGGATTAAACCTCTAAAACTATAAGCAAGTCCCCACATAAATGCTTTCTTTTATAATTGTTGACTTGACCAGAGTGTCTCTTTACAGCAATATAACTTTTAAGATTGTAAACAGTGTGCCAGGAGTGGATGATGAACTAAGCCATATTGGGACCTTGGGACCTCCTGCCCATGCTGGGGAGGAAATAAAGGGATGTGGAGAAGAGAAAGTGACTGGAAGGGGCAGAAGGGGGAAGGGAGCTTGAACAAGGATATACATGGATAAAAAATATGACCTTATTCATAATAAAAAATACAATAAAAAAGATTGTAAACAGTGATAAATGCAATAGTTAAAATGATTTCTTAAAAAAAAAATTCAGTCCAGCCCCAGGTATACTGGCATACAGTTTTAATCCCAGCATTGCAGAGGGAGAGACAGGCAGATTTCTGTGAGTTCCAGGCCAACCAGGACTACACAGTGAAACCTTGTCTCAAAAGAAATAAAAGCTTGTGCAGATAACATACATCCATTTTTACTAAGAATTAAATATTGAAACTGGAAAGATGGCTCAGCAGTTAAGAGCACTTGCTGTTCTTGCAAAAGACCCATATTCAGTTCCCAGCATGGACATCATGCTTACAATTGACCAAAGTAAGATCCAATGCCTCCTCAGACACTGTATGCACATAGGCATACACATGTGCACACACAGAAATAATTTTTTAATTCTAAAAAGCATAACAGATAGGTATAAATATATACTCCAAGAGAGAAAACAAAGTATAAATATTTTCATTAATTTAAATATATGAATTTTAAGTTATCTAGGAGAAATACACTTTATAGTTATTTATTTGCATTTTTTCTCTGATCTACTTTTTCATTTTCTTGGCTATGTATACATAACTATGTATACATGCCACAGTGTGAAATGTGTGTATGGATGTATGTGCATGTAGAGACCAGAAGTTGATGTCAAGTGACTGTGTTGCTCATTCTCCACTTTGTTTACTGAGACCAGGTCTCTCACTGAACCTGGAACTTATCAGTTTGGCTCATCTAGCTAGCTAGCTTACCAGGATCATCTGTCTCTGCCTCCTGAGTTCTGGGACCACAGACTGGGTGCTGGGATCACAGGCTGGGTGCTGGTATCCCAGGCTGAGTGCTGAGATCACAGGCTGGGTACTGGGATCACAGGCTGACTCAGCTTTCAGTGGCTCCCAGAAGGGGAATCCCAGTCCTTATGCCCGCACAGGAAGTGCTATATTTACTGAGCATCCCCACAGTTCCCTTTCTCTTATTTCTTATAATATCTCTCAAGTTTTGAAGAGTACTTAGCACACAGCAGACATTTGCTGTATATCTTCTTAACGAAAAAAATGTGCATTTTGTAGGAAATATCCTGATAACAAGGCCAATTAACATAAAAACGTTTCTCATGTAAACAAGTTGGTTATTGAAATCCGTCTTAAAGTACCTTTCCATCACCCAGACCCCCAAGAGGATGCAAATTCCATAAGGTCTTAACTGGTAGCCTGGGTCAGTTTGTTCTTTAGCACTTAGCTCCTCCAGCTAAAGTCTTAATCATTTTACACTCACTCTCTGCTCTGCTCTCCCTGTACCATTTGATAGGGAAAGAAGCATGATTGAGAGAATAGATGTGAATGTGGATGTTGGCACTGCAGATTTAGGGAGTGAACATAGATAGGAGTTTATTTGTTCTATAATATACATCTACTCACGTGGCCATTAGCTATTCCTAGAACAATACAGTGCAGGTGTTAATTTGGCCCAGAGAGGGACTTGAAAACCCACTCACTTGCAGCTTGCTTGACTTTTTATTTGCCAAGATCAGAAACACCTATATTTGGGAGGCACCCAGCATGTGAATTGAATCACTCCACTAATTGATTAAATGCAAAGTTATACTAAATCACTCCACTCAAAGCAAGGTTGACTTGTAAATGTTCCCAAAGGTAATTAAGTGACTAGGCATATCCAATCAACAGAAAAAACAATTCAGACTTGGGCAACAGTGGATGTCAGAGAATCTGGAAGATCGGCATTAAACAAACCCTTTGGGTAGCTCCATTTTCCTCAGATTTTTCTAAGCATCAAGAGCTATGGTTTAGCCTTCGGCACCATTTGTGAAAGCGATGACTATGCAAATGTTTGGTTCTCATCAGATTCCACCTCCCTCTTCTTCTTCCTCTGGTCACATAGGAAGAAGAAATTATTTCTTGAGCATTCTCCTGACTTTAGCCACACACAATTACAAGCTGTTTCTTCCCTGCCTTAGAGCATCAAAGGTTGTGTGAGGTTTGCCCTTCTACACTGTGACCTCTGCTCCTGTGTCTTCCACCAAGGCCAAGCTCAAAGCCCAACGTGCAAACAGGAGCCAAATACTGACCATCTCCCTGGCAGGAATCTGCATTAGTCTATGTTCTATCTCATTGTGCACAGCAAGTTACGTGGAAAATTCTATCTCTTCTTTCCCTAAAAAACCCTCCTGATGAAGATCTTCACCAACCCTACAACTGACAGAGGACTCAAAAATATATAAATAACTCAAGAAACTAGAGCCGCAAAACCTAAATAACCCAATTAAAAAATGGAGTTCAGAGTTAAAAAGGGAATTTTCAACAGAATTACAAATGGCTGAAAGACACGTAAAAAAAAATTGTTCAACATCTTTTGCTATCAGAGAAATGCAAATGAAAACAATTCTGAGATGCCACCTTACACCTGTCAGAATGGCTAAGATCAAAAACACAGATGAAAACCTATGCTGGAGAGGATGCAGAGCAAGGGGAACACTCCTCCATTGCTGGTGGGAGTGTAAGCTTGTCCAGCCACTCTGGAATGCAGTGTGGTGGTTTCTCAGAAAACTGGAAATCAATCTTCCCAAGGATCCAGCAATACCACTATTGGGCATATACCCAAATGATGCACAATCATACCCCAACGGCATTACCTCAACTGTGTTTATAGCAGCACTATTCATAATAGCAAGAACCTGGAAACAACCTAGATGCCCCTCAACTGAAGAATGGATTTACAAACTGTACTACATCTACACAATAGAGTACTACACAGCAGAAAAAAAAAAAAAAAAAAAATGTCATCCAAAAATTGCAGGCAAATGGATGGATTTGGAGAATATCCTGAGTGAGGTAACACAAGCCCAGAAAGATAGGCACAAAATGTACTCACTCATAAGTGGACTTTAGACAAAAAGCAAAGTATACCAAAGCTGCAAACCACAACCCCTGAACAGCTAGGGATCAGAAAGAACTTAAGAGAGACATCCAGGGACTCCCCTAGGAAGAGAAAATAGAGAAGATCTCCTTAGCTAATTGGGAGCATAATGAGTTGCAACCAAGAAGAGATGGAAACAAATCATGAGAGAAGAAAATGATTGAGTGAGAGAAGCAGCAAGGAGGGAGAAAAAAAGAGATGGACATCTTGATAGAGAAAGCCAATGTGTGGTTAGAAAGAGACTGGGTGCTAGGGAAACCCACAAGAACGCACAGAATGGCCCTGGCTAAGTCTCCATCCAATAGTGGAGGGAGTGCCTAGACAGGACTTCCCCTACAATCAAATGAATAACCACACTAAGTGTCATCACAGAACCTACACCCAACAATAAATAGAGGTGGAGGCAGAAATCCATGGCTGAGCACTGAACTGAACTCCTGATCCAGTTGCGAGCAGGGGAGGAGAGTCTGTATGAGCAAGGAGATAGGGATTATGAGGAGACATCCCACAGTGATGGCTGGCTGGAGCTCTGCTGAGCTCACAGAATCAAGAACAGCCACTGGGGAACCATTGGGAAAAGGAGCTAAGCCCTTCAAGTGTAGGCAACTGGCAATTGGCATGGGCAGTATGTGGAGCCTTGGGGGTGGGAGGACCAGACTGTGTTTTTGTGCATGGGCTGGCACCTTGCAGCCCATTAGCTTTAGAGGAACACCTAACCCAGTCTTGATATTGGGATGAGGAAATCACTTGCCTGGAGTGGATGGGCCACACTGAGCTGACCCACCTTGGGACTTCTTGCCCTTTGGGGGAGGGTCTGGGGGATTGGGGAGAGGGGGAGGCTGAAGGCTGACTGGGAGATTGGGAGAAGTAAAGGGAGGAGGAACAGGGGATACATGGATTAAAAAAGACTTTATTTTACATTTTTTTTAAAAAAAAGAAGGAAAGAAATTTTGAATAATGGTGGGGGAACCCACCTCCTGAAACAGCTGCTAAAAAGTAACACTTTATGTAGCAGAGGAAGCAGCATAGTAAAGAATCTGTAGAGAGCTTATTCTAATTCACATCTATCTGTGCTCATACCTGAACCTACCAATCTCATCTAATTCAGTTTTATAAATTCAACACCAACAGACACATTCTCTGAACTGTTTAGCGGTAAGTGAGACGTTGCCTGGAAAACCACTCAGGGCAAAGCAGGGGTACTCCAAGGTGAGTTTAAAAAATCTCATGCTGGTATCGGACCTCCTTCAGTTTAGACATATGCTGGTCTCACCCATAACACCCATTCTTCTCACACTACATCTAAGTATCTAATAAGATGTACCTTTTTTTCACATTCAAAAATAAAACTTTTGCCAATTCAATTCATTGCAGAAAAACAATGGTGATGAGGGGGACTGGGAAAGTAAATCCTACCAGTCTGCAAAGTCAGTGCTAGAGGAGCCAGCAGCTAGTGAACTTTGTACGAGACTTCAACACTGAATGCATGCTTCTCAGGGCTGTTCCGGGCAGCCTCAGAAGTGGGATCTAAAGTCTTAACTATTTCCCAATAATTCAAATGTATTCTAGACCACAACTCAAGAATGTTTATAGGAAAATAACAAAAACCAGTATCAAAAAAGCAAAATTCACAATGGCTAACCCTCAAATCAATAATAGTTTAGGCATGCAAGGCAGGGGCAATAAAGAGAAAAATCGACCAGTCAAAAGTGATTCAGGAGATGGGGAGGTAAGTCTAAGCACAGTGCTTTCTGGGATTGTCACCAGCACCCAAACTCAAGGCTAGCATGAAGCGTATGCTGCTGCATCTCCCTGGTCATGGGGTGGGGAACACATAGGCAGGATTCAGGTGCTCACTGAACCTGCACATGCTCAAGACAGACAAAACCCAGCATAGAAAGAGAGGTGGGCATGAAGCCCTATACCATAGATGCTGGGAGGAGGTAGATTCTTTAAGGGTTTGGCCTCCAGTAGCTTGACCACACTCCAGTGGATAAGCACACAGCCAAAACATATGGGAGCACAAATTGGATTTGATGGGGTTAAGAAAAATAAAAGTTACAAAGTTGGATGCATAGGCAAGTGGGAGTGGATCTGGGGGAGTCCAAAGAAAAAGATAATGAAAGATATCTAAAGATAAAATGGCCACACTTTTTAGATTTAATGAAACTCATTCAGTCTAATACAGATGAAATAGGTTAACAGTTACAGTGCTCTACATAATAAACAAAATGTTTAAAGTCAGTAGTAAAAAAAAAAAAATGCTCTTACACAGTGCTTGGAGCATAGGGACATTATCTATAGGGAAAGCACAGTGACACAGCAGATTCTGTGATGGGAATAGCATGAATAAGAACGAGAGAAAACAGCCTGTCAACCCAGAGGTTTATGCTCAGCAACAATGTATTTCAACACTGAAGGAAATACAAAGACTATCTCAGAAGTATAAAATCCAGAGACATTCAACACCAAGAGGCCTGCATTCTAAGACATGTTAAAAAGAAGCACAAATGTACACAAAGGATACAAAATAGAGAAAACAGTATCCGTATGGAAAAGGGTAAACAGAAGAGAGATCTTTTTAACCTGAACTGATTGAAATAATTGGCTGGCTAAATAAAAGTAGCAAGATCAGGACCTGGAAAATTGATGCAGCAATAAGAGGCCTGGCTGTTCTTCTAGAGGACCAAGTTCAGTCCCCAACACCCATATGGCAGCAGCTCATAACCATTTGTCACTCAAACTCCAGGGGATCTGACGCCCTCTTCTGTCCTTCAGGAACACAAGGCATAGTCACATACATACAGGCAAAACATACATACACCACACACACACACAAAAAAAAAAAAAAAAAAATAGGTCTGGGCACTTGGATAAAGAGTGCTTGCCCAGCATATGTGAGGCCCTGGGTTCTATTCCCATCACTGCAAATAAGAACAATACTAACAATGCAGCCTGCAGCCCAGCATACAGATATATTGCAATCATAGTTTAAAGGTCAGATAGACAAAAATGAACTATTGAAATGTTCTTGTATAAAGTGACAAGTGATCACTAGAAGATAGATAGTGATAGTATAAAGACAGATTTTGTATGCCCCAGAGCAGTCACTAAAGTCACAAAACAAAAGGTTATAATTAAGAAACCAACAAAGAACATAAAATGAAATGGTTTAAAAAAAATAGGGCTATCCAGGCAGTAGTTGCACACACCGTTCATCCTAGCACGCAGGCAGCAGAGGCAGGCAGGTCTCTGAGTTTAAGGCCAGCCTGGTCTACAGAGTGAGTTCCAGGAAAGCCAGGGCTACACAGAGAAACCCTGTTAGGAAAATAAAAAAAAAAAGAAAGAAAGAAAAGAAAAGAAAAAAATGGCAGGTATGGAACAGAGAAAGGCAAGTTTAAAGAAACATATTAACTGTCACTAAATACAGACTAAATGATGTGATGAAAAGATGTAGATTGTCTTGTTGATCTAAAAGTTAAGAAGGTGGCTTAGCAGCTAAGAGCAATGGCTGCTCTTCCAGAATTCAGTTCCCAGGATCTGTATGAGGCTTCACAACCACCTGTAACTCCAGAGAGTCTAACGTCCTCTTCTGGTTGCTGTATGCACTGCCTACAGGTGGTATGCAGGTAGTCAAACATTCATACATGTAAAATAAAAACACATCTTTACAGAATAAATAAATCATAAGTAATCTTAGATATTTTTCCATCACATTGATAAAGACCATGACAAAAAGCAACTTGAGGAGAAAAGGAATTTATTTTTTATCAGGCATGTAGTTTACCATCCAGGGAAGTCAGGGTAGAAACCTGGAGTCAGGAGCTGATGCAAAGTCCATGGAGACTTGCTCCCCATGGCTTGTTCAACCTGCTTCTTATGCAGCCCAGGACCATCAGCCTAGGGGTGTCATTACCCTGAGTGAGCGAGGTGCTCCCACATTAATCATAAGCCAAGAACAGAATGGCCCACAGGCAAATTTTATGGAAGCACTTTCTCAATTGAAAGTCCCTTTCCCAAATGACTATTAACTTATGTCAAGCTGACATAAAACTAACCAGCTCATAACAAAAGGTCAAGCCTTTTGTTAAGTGTTCTGGGGAAAGGACCTTAAAACTAAACCCCAAAATAACTAGTGATTGGGAGAAATCCAGACCAGAAATCTATATACCATAAGATTCTGTTTCTGGAAAGTTCTAGAGAAGTGTAAATTCATCCATGATGATAGCAGAACAGCAGTTTTTGGAGACAGAGATGGGGGAAAGTGGGTAATTGGGATAAATAGATGATGTCTTACCCAACTGTGGGCAGTTTCACAGATGTACTCAATGTCAGAATCACATCATACTGTTTAAATATTCATAGTTTATCCCGTCCTTCATACCTCAGTTGAGATGGTTAAGTTCTAATCTAATATTTGTATGGAACAATTTATTAAATCTGGTTTTGAGGTTTAAATTCTATAAAATTTGATGCATATTGATTATTTCAGGTGAAAACTTAGCATCCAAAGAGGAGGTTTTAATTTTGAAGACTTTGTTAAAAGATAAAACATCTTAGTAGTGACTTTGTGTCAGCCACATGTTGAAATGAGAACACAATGAAGTACATATTTAACTTCACCCACTTCTTTTTACTTTGGCTCCTCTGAAACACAAAGTGCATTCACTGCACATTTCTCCTGGACAGTTCTCCACCACAGAAGGAAGTTTAAGTGAACATCTCAGAAGAACTGATGTTCACATTTCTACCCAACAGTGGGTAGTCAGATTAACATCTTTTCCAAAGATGTCCACACTTCACTCACCAGGCAAATAAGCCATCTTCCTTGGCAGGAGAAACTTTAAACATGTGATTACTGTGTGGGTCCTGAAATGAGGCCATTGTTGTCTGTGACACTTATGAATGAGTTCAGTGTGATTGTACAAGCCCTGGCAGAGGGGCATCAGACCAGTGCCCAAGAAAGCTGTGTGATGTGACAGCAGATACACATGCTGAAGCAATGAATCAAGCCCAGGAGGGTGGTAGCTATGAAATATGGTAAAGGCTTGGTTATCCAGGAAGTTCACAACTATCCAGCACTCCAACATCAGCACCAGAAAGGTCATGAAATTATGACCTTAAGAATTCTAAGATAATTACATTTTGAAGTATCTAAATTTGTTATAATGACAGTAAATAACTAACACAGATTATGTGTGTCTGAAATTGGGGTACTGTTGAAATCAACACCTAAGAATTTGGGAAAGGCTTTGACTTGGGTAAGAGGAACAGCCTAGAAAAATTCTGAAGGGTGTGGTGGAAAAAAAATGTCTCTGACACACTGTTAATAGAAACTCTGAGAAGAAGGTGTAGAACACAGTAAAGCTGTACGGCCTCCAAGAATATCTAATTGTTGTGAAGTATGCACAACTGTGAATGCTCAAAGGCTGCTGCTGGAGGCTGAGAAGGAAATGAAGAGCACATTGCAGGGCAGAAAATGGGGAATCTTTAGATGGCAGCAGAAAGGCAGAATGATTTTGGCCCTGCGGTGACCTGGAAAAGACTCCTGCCAACAGTCACTGGGGATGAGTTGCTGAAGGGATTGCAGAGTGGCCTGAGTACCTGACATTCACACAAAATATCAGAAGCAGGAGAGAAGGAGAGACAAGAGCTAACTGCTAAGCCAAAAGGAATGAAGACCTGATGATCTGGGGAACTCTCAGACCATCTCCATCACAAAAGACAGCAAAATCTGGTTGTATTTGGGGAAAAACTGGAGGAGGCTAAGTATTATGGAACAGTTTTTGGTAGCATCTTGAAAGGATTAAAAGACCAGAAAAGTTCATCACCCAGGGATCTCTTTGAAGAGATCAAGTGTATGAGATCTATCGCATAGATAGGAGACCTTTAAAAATCTTGAGATTGTTGGACATACTAAGAATCTATATTAACTAAGACAGCATGACATTTGGCATAAAAACAGATACCTGAACACATGATACAAAATAGAGCACTCAGAAATAAATCCAGGTTTCTACATCCAACTGATTCTCCACAAAGGCAGAAAGAATACACATTAAAGAAAGAAATATTTCTTCAGTAAGTGATGCTGCAAAAACTAGAAGTCTAAATGCCAGGAAAAAAGGGGAGTGAATGAAAGTAGAGAAATGTAAGAGGGAGGGAGCAAGGAGGGAGAGAGAAGGAGGGAAGAAAATGTCTGATCCTCATCAAATACAAAAACCAAACCAAAGCTGATCAAATAACGAACTATAAGGCCCAAACAGAAGAGAACATAAGTAACATTTGAGACACTGAATCAGACAAGGATTTCTTGGTCAGTGTCTCAAAGTACAGGCAACAAAGGCTGTGGATCTGTCCCTACAAAAGTAAGTAACCAACTGAAGAAAGATAGCTAGCAGACAAATAAGTGGTTGAGAACTATTTACCCAACAAGGGATTCATACACTGACCATGAAGGGAACTCAAACACTCACAGCCAAAGAAATAACAAAAACTAATTTTCAAAAATGGACCAAAGGCCCCAATAAACATATCTCAAAAGAAGATATGTAGTCATCAAGTGTATGAAAGGAAATCTAAAATCATTATTACCAAAAAAAAAAAAAAAAAAAAAAAAAAAAAAGAAAGGCTGCACATAAATTACTACAGCCACTGTGGGGGAAAAAATAAGTTAGGAGATTCCAAAAAAATTAAAACAGAAATACGCACAGTGATCTGTGATTTGAAGCCCAGCTTTGCAGTAGCTGAATCAGGAGGGTCACTCAGCTGAAGACCCTGGAAGCCAGCAGACTCACACAGCAATACCCCATCTTTTTTTTTTTTCAGCCAGACAGGAGGAGGGTTTAATTAAGAAATACTGTTAGAATACAACAACATTAGAAGGTTTCACCATCTTAAACACAGAAGGAAAAACAGAGCGCTGGATGTGCCCTACCTGAGAGGGCTTGGTCCTACCTCAACTGCATACGCCAGACTGCATTGGCTCACCCTGTGAGTCCTTACCCTCTCTGAGGATGGATGGAGGGGTGAGGTGGGGGGAGCCGGGGAAGGACTGAGAAGAGAGAGGAGGAACAGTGGTAGGAATGTTAAAAAAATAAAATTTTAAAGTATACTTTAAAAAAAAAAAAAAGACGTGTTTCAGCAATCACACTAGTGGTACATATGCTAATTAGCAGAAATCACACAGTATTATGCACCCCATTACTATGTACAATTAATATATATCAAAAAAATGGAATTTTTAAATATTCTCAAGTGATCACAGCCCTCAGGGGACTGAGGTGGAAAAGGCTCAAGTTCCTGCCTCAGTTGCACAGTAAAACCTTGTTTCAAATTTTAAAACAGGGACTAGGGAGAAGGCTGAGTCCTCATGCAAGTACCTCATGGTACCATGCAAGCAGGGTACCAGCGTTCAGATGCTCAGTAGCACTGTAAAAAGCCAAGTGAGCACTGCACATCTGTAACCACAGAACCTGAAGAGAGCAGGACAGGGGTTTGTAGATCTTGGAGGCTCACTGATCAGCCGGTATAGCCAGCTCATGAGCTCTGTACTCAGGGAGAGACTCTGTCTCAGAAAAGAATTAGGTGGAGAACCACAAGGAAAACACTGGAAGTCAACCTCGGACCTCTATGTGCATGTGTATATGAACACACTCACACATGCACTATATACACAAACACATACAAAAGATGGACGACGTTAAGGATAATAAAAACACATTCGAAAATATTGCTGAGACTTTTATACTGGCAGAAGCATCACCAACATGAACTGAAAAGAACATAAAAGGACAAAATGAATGAGGGTTCACAAGACCCCCCAAACTCCATGGACAGGAGACAAGCTGATAGACTCATTCAGCTGCAAATACATACCCTCCTTGATGCGAAAGGAGAGATGTCCTAGAGGAGCAGGGTTGCCCTCAAGCTCTGAGACTCCGTAGAGCTGATGCTGCTGGGTTCCCAAATCCTGGCTGCCCCTCATTCTCTCCATTCCTTCCTCTTTTAAACAAGGGTGTCTGTAACTACTATTCTGGTCCTGTCCCTTTATCTTCTGGAAATTTGCTTCTCCCCCCCCCCCCGCCCTTTTCTCTTCCATGGACCTACAAATGAAGGGGAATTCCTTCCTAAATGTGGGCTCATCATGTCTGGTTATGTAAGAGTAAGGTTTAGGATTCTTTGCAGGTAATACTAAAGCAGATTTAGAACTTTGAGCTGATGCATTAAGAATTAAGACTGGGCCAGGTGATGGTGGCACAGGCCTTTAATCCCAGTACTCAGAAAGCAGAGGCAGGTGGATCTCTGTGCCAGCTTGGTCTACAAAGTTAGTTCCAGGACAGCCAGCCCTGTCTTAAAAAAAGTAAAGAATGAAGACTATTGAAAAATAGGAATGAGATGATTTTATTTTGCATGAAAAACATTAAGTTTTGGGGGAAGCAGGTAAAATTTGAATAATTATGATTCCCCAAAGAAGTCCAGGAGCTAATCACTAAAACCTGTGAATAGCCACCTTAGGAGATAAAGAAACCTTTACAGACAGTAAGATACTGGTTGTATATAAGGGGGCATCCTGGGCTATCCAGGTAGTCATATAATCAATCACAAGAACTCTGAACATAGGGAAATGTCTCATCCAATTCCCAAAATTGAGTTTTCTTTCCACCAATGAAGCTGAAAATTTATACCTGGAAGACATCCAAGAGGCAAATAACAACACAGAGAACATCTAGGTTGGAGAGCAGAATCCAAGCTCAAGGGTCCATGGTGGAAAGAATGACCAGCAGAGCAAGCAAAAGCCTCTTTGAAGGTACACTGAGCAGAGGGATTTTAACCCAACTCAAAAGGCTCATTAATCACTTACTACATCTTATGCACAATAGCTGTCTCTGAGAATCTAGAACTATCTAGATAGGCAGGAACACTGCCCTCATGCAGCTCACAGAGCACCCAAGTTTTCTTAGCAGATAGAAAGACAGTGACTCTCATTTTCCACAAGGCAAAGAACAAGCAGATGTCCCAGCTGTATCCCCTTAGTCATACCAGCTTAAATAGTTCACCAAATGTCTCAGTAATTCAGTGGAATCCACATACCTGTAGTTTTGCTTCAAGTCATTATACATCATCTGTAGATTTGCTATGTATCACTAACAGTTGTTAGTTATTCGCACAATGAATATCTTCAATCATATCCCCTAATATCAGTTCAACAATTCTAAAATAACAATTTTGTTATTTGCTTTCAATATGAAATGTTTTCTGAAGGAGTCACGTTTTAAACCCATGCTCCCCATCTGGTGGTGTACTTTGGGAAAGCTATAGAAACTTTAGGAAGTAGAGCCTAGCTAGAGGAGGTAGGTCCCTAGGTGCAGCCTTCAGGGTACATTAATCCCCACCCACTCTTTCCTGGCTCACTCTCTGCTTCCCGGCTGCCATGATGTGAGCTGTTCCATCCTTGCTTCCCTTCTATGATGGAAAAAACCTTCTAAAACTGTGAGCCAAAATAAATCCTTCCTGCTTCCAGTTGTTTGTATCAGATATTCAGTCGCAGCAATGGCAATCTAGTTCAGTTGTCTTCAGTGAAAGATGTGTTGGATGAACCTTGTCAGGCATCTTCGCTGGGAGAAGACCGGTCTGTTGAGGGTACTCTTCCACCTTCCCCTCTGCAAAGGCCCCAGTGCTGTGAGATTAAAGTACAGCATCTGAGAAGCACACAGCTGTATTGGTTGTTGAATTTTCTTACTCTTACTCTTTGCTCTTTTAGGGCAGGGTCACCCAGCTCCCAAATTAATCACACACAGAGACTTATTCTTACTTATTAATGCTCAGCCTTAATTTGGCTTATTTCTAGCCAACATTTCTTAAATTATCCCATCTACCTTTTATCTCTGGGCTTTTCTCTTTATTTCTGTATATCTTTTCTTTCCTTCTTATTCTATGTCTGGTGTGTAGCTGGGTGGCTCTCCTCCCCCATCTCCCTCTCCTTCTTTACTTGATCCTTCCTCTTCTCCTCTCTATTTATTCTCTCTGCCTGCCAGCCCCACCTATCCATCCTCCTGCTTACCTATTGGCCATTCCGCTCTTTATTAAACCAATCTGGTGTTTTAGACAGGCAAAGTAACACAGCTTCACAGAGTTAAACAAATGCAACCTAAAAGAATGTAACACATCTTTGCATCACTAAGCAAATGTTCCACAGCATAAAAGAATGTAACACATCTTCAACTAATATTCCACAACACACAGCCTCCCACCTACCTGTGTGGACACTGCATAAGCCACCAGAATACCAAACTCATGCCACCTTTAAGATATCACCTCTGATTACTGTGCAAGATAAACACCCAGTGCCTACCTCTCCAGCCACTCACCACCCTCCAGCTATGCTGCATCTCTTTCTGATGATGTATGTTAAAGACCTTTCTAAGTATAACTTCTTCCATCCACCCCAGACTTTTCTTTCAGTCTTCAGGTCCTAGATGGCCTGCCCATTTTCAAGGTGACTTTTCTCTGATGACCACTGACTCCCATCCAAACTGAATCAGACCTGCCTGTGTTACTCTTGATTGGCAGTCTATACATTCCCTCTATGGTTAAGTAAAGCGACTTTGCTACAACAATTATTTGTGGGATTTACTGTTTTCTGCCTTATATTTTAGGGCAGGAGCTACATGTACTTTCTTTATTATCTGCATGCTGTATAGTACACAGAAGGATTCTAAAACAATGTCATTGTTCACTAAATAAGAGCTATGTGTCAGACATTGCTACACAGGCCCCATTAAAGGGTGCTGCAGAGATCTGTCATGGAGATGAGGATACCAGGGCATGGTGAAGCTAAGTCCCACAGGCAACGGTGACAAAGGTGATTCCGGTCAGTGGGCTCCAGAGCCCATGCTTAGAAGCACTATTCTATCTTGCCTTTCTGGAGGCTTCTTAGATGGTGTGGAATTGGGTGTATAGTAGGCAGAGCCGAGGAAGCTGCACTCAAAGAAAATGTAGCCGTGGGCAAGTTCTTTTCACAGAAAAGACAGAGGCTCAGGTACAAGTGAAGATAGAGACAATCATGAGATAAATGATCCATGAGTAAAGCGTGGCTGATCAGCAGCTTTCAAAGTTCTGCAACGTCATTCCACTACGGATCATACACACGCACACACACACACACACACACACACACACACACACACACACACTGTCAAATGGTCTATCTTTCCACCACACCTCCCATGCCTCATCCCACTCTCAGAGCAGCCCCTGTGTATCACACCCTTCAGGAGAACACAAGAAAAGCAGCAAGGAGGATCCTCAAACACAGGAACAGAAGCATACCCCAGACTCCCACCCCCACTCCATGCAAAGAAGGATATAATTTTTACCTTGAAATAGAAATGCTTTGCTGGCATTGTGTAGTCCAGCCACCTGAGTGACTCCCAGGGTGGTGTTGACAAGGTCTAGTTCTGTGATAATGTCCATCTGAAGGTCAGGGTCCATCCCAAAGCCCAGCACTGGGGAAAAACACAGACCCGTGTTGGTTTAGCAGCCAGAATGCAGGCAGCACTCCATATAGAGCAGATTACAGAGGATTCAGCCAAGGCAGTTGGGGAGTTTCCCTGGGGAGGACATGATACCCTTCCCAGACCCACTCCACTGTAGATGATTAACCCCACACCCAAATCCCCTGGGGTCAAATAATTTTCAGAATTCAGAATATATCACAAGTTGAGAAGAGAACATGGCCCACATGCTATGTTTTATGCAATATCCTCAGCAAAGTCTGGGTCAGTGCCCTGTAATCAAATTATGTGGTATTTCTGGATTGAAAAGTGTGATGTTTTCTCCTAATTGAAATAATGACTTAAATAGCCCAGTATCCCTTCAGGTCAAATTTTGTCACCAAATGAATTCAATTCAGCACAGTTTTGTTGTCTGATGAGTTGTGAAGAAATTTGCGGTCTCTAGGCTTTTTATGTGTGAGGATAGGGTTGGTGAGTTCCAGACTGTGGTTCTGATTGAATTGTCTCAGACACAGATGGAACACCAAACCCTGCACAGAGCAATCCCCATCCAGGAACCACCACTTGCAACACACTGGAAGGGGGCAGTGGAGATGGAGCGCTGTCCCTACCCAAGAGTGGTGGCAGGAAAGGCCAATGCTTAGACCAGCAGATACATGTGTTTCTCCAAAAGATTCCTGGGTAGAAACTTGGATGCCTTGACACCTCTTAACAGGGAAGAAGTGTGACCCAATCCCCTTGTCTGGGAATGACAGATCCCCGTGGGTGTCTCTTAACCAGGGAGTGTTCTGCGGAACGACTCATTCATGATTGCAAAATGATTTCCAATTACATATATTAATAAGACTACAGATCTCTCTGAGGGACCGTGGTTTGAAGCCATTCATGAAGGCTCTGCTTAGCTCCACTTAGCATCTCAATAGTGGGATCTGATTGCACAGTTGGAAATATTTTAATCAGCAACAGCTGTCAACTTCCCTCTGAAGGCAATGCAGTCGCCCAGGCGGGATTCAGAGAGCATGCACCCAATTTGTCCCACGGAGACTTGGTGAATATTCATCATATTCATCGGGACTTCCTAAGCCCCCCAGTCTCACCTGTTCTTCTCCTACCCCTCCTGCCTAAATAGATTAGGGGACAGAAATGCACACACCCCCATTTTCTATTAGAAAACAGAAACTGCCACCACGTCAGAAGTCTGGCCAGGTAGGGTGCTTTGGAGGTGAACCTGCCATTGTCAAGGCAGAAACTAAGTTAAATCGAAGGCATGGTACCTTTAACTACCTTCTTGGTGTTTGTCAGGCTTCCCCTCAACTCAACTCACCTCACCTCACCCCCCACCCCTGTCTTCTGAGCTGAAAGTGAGATTTTTCTCCTTGAAATTCAGTCACCAGCAGACCTGAAGACCCAAATCTAGTTCTCACATTCATTGTTTGCATTCATTTATCAACAGTCTGGGCAAGGGGTCACCTACAGCATGAACTAGGTATCATACCTGTTGGGATCACTAAGGACATTTTCATGCAACTTTAATTCCCAAGATTGAGAAAACAATAGGAGCAGTTTGGCATGTACCATGAAAAAGATGACAGAAAGTACTGGACTAGGAAAGAACTCAACAGGGGTAGAGGGAGGGCCTGGCTAAATGAGCAGGGCCAAAGCCTGAGGAAAAGCATGTCTACCTGTAAAGGTTAGTGAGTACAAGATGGAATATCATGGATTGTTCTAGAAACAGAAGAGAGGTAGGCTGGGCTGTAGCAGAATGGGTACATAGAAGGGAAGCAGAAAGACATCAAAGGTGGGCATTCTCCTTTCCTCCCCACTGATGCGATAAAACACCATTCACAGTCCACCACTGAGGGGAATCAGGGCAGAAACTCAGAGCAGAAACCATGGAGGAATGGGCTTATTGACTCACTCCCTGGCACCTCTGCAGGCTCATGCTTCCTTAAACAGCACAGGACCCCTGCCCAGGGAACAGTGCTACCCTGAGTTGGCTGAGCTCTCCTACATCAATTAACAACCAAGACAACCCCTCAAGGAAATTATTATCAGAGCAACTAAGTCTCTTCAAGGTCCATGAGGTGGTTCAGTGGGTAAGGGCACCTGCCAACAAGCCTAAGCCCCAAGTTCAATCCTTGTGACCCACATGACAGAAAGAAAGAAAGAACCAGTTCCCACAAGCTGTCATCTGACCTCCAGACTTGTGCCATGGCCAGCATCTCCCCACAGCCTCATCCCAAATACACAGTAAATAAATATAACATATACATATATATATATATATATATATATATATGACTCTAAGGTGACTATCTTCTCAGTTGACAGTGCTAACTAGGGAGTGCAAGGGGCCAGGTTGTAAAAGGCCTTGAGACCAATGACAAAGACCTTGGCTAGCATTGTTTCTAATGGGCTATAATTGGAGGGCCATGATGTGTGTGCTTAAGGAGATGATGGGAGAGCTACACTCTGACTTACATTTGAAATACAGGTCTGTCTTCAAGCTTCAAGCTGTGTGCTATTGCTCATGCTACATACCAACTTGGTTCACAGTGCCCACTCAGAGCAAAGCAAAACTGGGCAAGATACCCTTCTATCATCCCACATCACAGCCCCACTAGCCTGCTTTCAGGACTTGTGAGCTTGGATGCCAGCTTCTCTGTGATCACCTTGAACAGACAGGAAAAGAACTAATATTTCAGTTTGATCTATAGTGTTCTCAACCTATACAGCACAAATTAAATCAAAGGTGATCTCAGAGGACCTCCACGCTGTCTTTCTCTGGCAAGAACTTTGTAAGTATCTGGTACATGTGCTCTTAGCTGGACATGAAGAGAATGGAGCATCTCTGTTGTCCATGTAGCCTCCCACAGGACCTGGTGTTTGACAGGCTCTTAATTCAGAGGTGGGTATTTATTTGGTATGTAGGGGTTTATGGTCCTCACTGCAGTAGCAAAGACCTCAGAGCAATAAGGAAAACCATGAAAAGACAAGAGGGCAGGCAAATCAAGGAAGCTTTCTAAATGGACTGTGGTTATCCTAGTTAGGGTTACTCTTGCTGTGGAGAAGTACCATGACGAAAACCTACTTGGGAAGGAAAGAGTATATTTGGCTTATACGTCATTGAAGTGAATTGGGGCAGGAACCTGGAGGCCGGAACTGGCACAGAGGCCATGGAGGGGTGCTGCTTACTTTCTCCTCAAGGCTTGCTCACTGCTGAGCAATGTGATGGGCCCTCCCCCATCAATCACTAATTTTCAAAATACCCTCGAGGCTTGTTTGCTTACAGCCTGATTTATGGAGGCATGTCCTCAACTGAGTTTCCTTCTTTTCAAACAACTATAAGCTGTGTCAAGTTGATACAAACTTTTCAGCACAATGGTTGACTGAACTATTGGCCTCAAATCTTTACCCATCCCACATCCACCCTCTGTGTTGTGTGACTTCACAATTCTTCCTACTAGAGTGAATGCAGGCTGCCTCTTCCTCGGCTCTGAACTCAGCTATGTACCCTGTCTTGGCTACTGGTGGCATTGGAGGCATTACTTACAAAAGCAGAAGTTTGAATGTCATCGTATGATAGGACTTATTCATTAAGATAAGATCATAGCTTTAGGAATGGGCTCTCAGTCCACAAGAACAGTGCAGACACACAGTGCAGACAATTTGCCTCGGTGTGCAGTGGCATTCAGTCAGACCCTGCCTACATGAGGCAACACCAGACTCACCTACATGCATCTGTACACAATAAGTACTGGTTGTAAATCACAACTTGAAGTAGCTTGCTGTGCAAAGGTACCACGGCAACTGATAATCACTCCAGAAGCTGAAGACCCACTAAGATGGCCAGCCGAAATATACGCAAGTCTCTCTGTCTAGGATATTAGCAATGGAACAAGCCTAAAAGGTGTCCAAGCAGACCCTGTAGAACTGACAAAACACCCCAATAATGTCAAGTCTCCATGCCCAAATGAGAACAAAGTGACCTCAATCCAGAACATATTGTGGAAATACAAATCCTCTATCATTGGGAAGTTTCACTCCTGAGGGCCTCAATTTCCTAATCTGTAGAAAGGACAGTGCTGCCTCCTCATGCCTGATGGTGGTGTGGCCTCATGAACAGGCTCAGGCTGCATTCAGTTGGCACTCAGCTGGGGTTTGGTTCACATGCCTCTCCTAATACTAACTCTCCAGACCATTCCACCCTTGATCCTATACTCTGGAGAAGTTAAAGAAAAGGCCCTGGCTGCAAACTATTTTGCTCTTTATATGAAGACAGGCCATACTAATGGGGAAGGAAAAAAAAAAAACCAATTGGCTTCCAGATGCAGTTCCGTTCTCTCCCATTAATTAGCCCCTTTCAGGGCAATGTCCAATGCTGAGAGAATAACACATTGCACCTGGCATAGGGAATCCAGAAACCCATTAATAAGGAGCCATCTCCATGGCCTCTCCTGAACCTTGCATCATGTGAGACACTAGCTCCATCAAACATGCTTTATTTCCAGGCTTCTGTCTCCTGTCCGTGCAGCCAGCTCCTGCCATTTCCTAGGAAACTCTATTAAAGTTTTCTACTTTTGACATAACAGTTCTACAAATGGCTGAAAGTGGGCATTAGAATTAAGCAGGATAAAAAGCTCCTGGGGTGGAGATATTTTCAGAGACTGGAAAGCAGCAGTCAATGCGACAGAGGCACTTGAAGTCTAGATCTGGTATTCAGAGCTCACTTTAGCTAGGATACCTGCTGTTTGGGGGCCACTGTTGGCTGCTCCTCAGCCCTGGCCAAGGAGTGCTCCAGCCCAAAGCCCTTCAGTTTCCTTTGATGTCCAGGATTTCCAAGCACAGCTTCCTGGGTCTGTCTCACTTCAGATCTAATCCATCTCGTGGAAGCAGCTGCTTTTCTGGTTGATGCAGAGCAAAAGGGCATTAGAAGGAGACTCTACAACCTCCTCTAACGACAGGATTGCATGGCCACTTGATCTCTTCTTAATACCTTGAAGAGCAAGGTTCTTGAAGAATATACTTTATGCTTCATAAGGACTAGGGTGGGAAAGGCTCCTGCTGAACCACCTGAAAATGCTTCAAATAGAGAAATCTCGCCTTTCCAGCAGTGGGCAGCAGAAGACACTGAGTGGGCACCAGAGGAGGATATATTGATGTTTTGGGTAGTTCCATCACTCTCCACCCTGGTGACCGCCCTCCCTCAAAAAAAAAAAAAAAAAAACTGCAAAGCAAGGAAGGCTTAAGCACTGAGCTCATCATACTGGCATTTCCAAGCTACAGGAGAAAACTTGTGTTACCACTATTAGTCTACCATCTACTCCAATAAGCCTGGAAAGCTCAGAACTGAAGAAGATTGCACCCCTGCTCTGTCTCCACTCTGTGCTCCAAAGGTTCTCTGGGCCAGTGTGGTATGAGCAGCTTCTTCACAATACTTGCTATTAGACTGTTGCATGTGAAGCTGCCTCTGCACTGCAGTCTTGCTTTAATTAAAATGTGTCTGATATCATCTACTCATTTCCATTAAAAGCCGGTGAGATCTGAGCAGCTAAGTGGGCCACATGTTTGCTTCATCTAGGACTGTTAACATCCTAGACAACAATTGTCTCACTTGACAAATAAACTCCAAGCAGCTGTTCGGATCCTGATATAGTAATCACTAGTAATCACCAGTCAGCCTTTGCACCCTAAAGACGGATGTAGAATGTAGGAATGGAGCTTCCTGTGCAAAATCAAAGAGGCTACTTCACCACAGGTACTCCCCAATACAAGAAACTGCAGACCTACAAACCAAGGGATAATTTCTTCCATTCCCTTAATTCTTCCAAAAATTTATGTAGAAAAAAAAATTATGTGGCCTCAGGCAACCAAGTAGTTTCTACCAAGAAGCACAAGGGTTGCCCTTGCACCATGCTTGGGAGCAGGTTTGGGGGCTGCCATGTCCTTAGATCATTCTTGTCTTGCTCAGTGCTTCCTTGGGCCTAGACTAAATTCTACCTTATCCTTCCAAAGCCTTTAAGACACAACTTCACTGCCTGGGCAAAGCCTTTCCAGATACACAACCACCTCTCTCCACCATATAGTCCCACCTCCCCTCCCAGGTATGTCCAGAACACCAACTTCTCTCCTACATAACCCAGTGCAACAAGACTGCTTTCTAGTTTCTACCAAATTTTTCTGCAAAGCTAGAAATTCTTCAGTCATCAAGAGTGGAATCCTCTCTCTGTGCAGCCCCTAGCAAGCCCCCCTCGGGAAAGAAAGACCTCCACCTCGAGGTCTCTGCAATCCAAGTTTAATGGAAACTCAGTCTGATCCTACACGGACACAGTTTTTGGCAACTTTTCAAAGGAGTAGTGAAAACAAAGGACGTAGGCATTACGCAAATGAGCATCAGGCTGCTTCTTCACCATCTTCTTTCTCCCAGTCTTCCCGTCCTCTGTAGGATGTGCCCAGCACAAGACTCTCCTCCCGGTCAGTGGGTAGCCCAGCGCTAGCAGGCCAGACCCTCATCTTCCTGGGGCTGGTTTCAGTTGCAAGGAGCAACTGTAATATGCTTCACTTAGCCTCGGGTCTGGCCGCTACAAAGGGAGATCCAGAAAGACAGCGAGGTTCTTTTGTCCCTAGAGAAATGTCTCCTTGTCACTCTAGGATTAAGCAAAGGAAAGCCTTAGTTCACTTCAGTCCTGAGACGTGAGAGAGGGCAGCGGGAAGCACCCGGACTCCTAACTGCCCAAGAAGAGCGCCTGGAGCTAGAGTGGAGGGAACTTTTTAAGTCAACTAAAGGGGTGGAGGGGCGGAGTGGGTGGAGGGCTCCTCAGGCCTCTCAAGGTAAAGCAGCTGTCTGGCCTGGGAAGGAGGCTATCCTCTAGAAAGAGAAACGAGGGTGATACAGAAGATGCGTCAGAGGGACAGGGAATGGGCATGTGTTCATTCTAGGGATGGAAGTCTGTTGTCTAGGGCAATGAGTCTGGGATCTGGCGACCACAAACTATCTCTTCCATTCTTGGCCCGGTTAGTCCACTTCCCATCCCACCTAACCCCGCCCGGTCTCCTGACAGCTACTACACTCCCAGTGAAGTAGGCTACATTTTCAAACCCCCCCGGACTTGGGGTCGGGGAAGCCTATGGAAGAGGGGAGTGAGCGTTAGGATCCTCATAACCGCATGTCCACAGGCAGAGCCTAATGGGGACTTGGCCATGAGGCCAATTCCTCTGCCCTGAAATCTTTGGTGACAGCCGGAGAAACACGGTTTAGGGTTGGAGAAAAATCTTGGTTTGTCTCCACTGCTCCCATTTCCCCCTAATAACTGTTCGCCCGTCCCTGTGGGCAGGGAGCCGATAGAGGAGAACACTATTGGAGTTCCCCTCCGGGGGCCATGTGGGAACCACGGAAGGGTTCGTCTGGACCCGCTTTCTCCCGCAGCCCTTTCCCGCGGGGCAGCTGGCTCCCGGGGCCCTGGCCGCACCCGCTAGTAGTAGCAAGCGCTCCTTCTGCGGATGGGACTTCCGCGGCTCGGGGACAGTCGCGTCCACCGCACCCTGCAAGTTCAAGAATGAAAGGCTTGCCCGGCGCGCTGCAGAGGGTTCTGACACCCCAGAACTGGGAAGCTGGTGGCCGCACCCCTCACACTGAATGCCAGTAGCTGCTTCCCCAGGGAAGGGGATGCTCGCGAGGGGCATCTTTTCTAGCGCTTTTACTCTGAGCTATGCTGGGCGATCAGACACCCAAGCACGCTGTCGCCCTTCTTTAGCCCATTAGAGCTAGGTTCGGCATCTCCGCAGCCCTGAACAGCGCTACCACCACCACCACCACCACTACCACCGCCTTCCCCCATATTCGTCCTAACGCCCAGGCTTGCTTACCTGTCCTGGCGGTGCACACACAGAACCACATAACTAAAATCACATCCATCGACATCTCTCCGGAGGCTCCCTGCCAAGCAGGGCGCACCAACGCCAGCAAGAAACCAATGCTTCAGAAAGCCACTGCGCTCTGGACACGGAGCCACCAAACTTGCTGGCGGACGGCTGGGGAGGTGGCTTGGCAGCGCCGGGTGCCGCGCTCGGGGATCGCGCCCGGGAAGGCAACCCCGGCCGCCCCGCCCCCAGCCCACCCCCCACCGCGGACGGCGGCGGCGGCGCGGGGCTCGAGCCTGAACCCCGCTGCGGCTGCGCTCCCCCTGAGCTAGGGTGGGAGCACGGGGCTCCGCCACTCCGGCAGGTTGCTCTGGGCGCCTGTGCGGATTCCGCTCGCCTCCCAGGCTTCGGAGCTGCAAGGATCCTGTCTACAGAGCTGCACAGCTTCACGCCCCCGCCTTTGACACTGCGCGGCGCTGCGGGCTGCCCAAGTTACCACAGTTCATCCCCGCCGGGTCTGAAGCTTCCCAACCCAGGGGGAGAGGGGGTGCTCCCTGGGGGAACCAGACCTAGGAGGTGTCGCGGAGTGCTTCCAGCCTCTCCTTGAGAAACAACTACTAGTGATTCGCTCCAGCAAGTGGTGGGGAGGAGCAGGTGGTGGGGTGGAGGGAGGTGATGGTTGAGTTCCTGATGGCCACCTGTACTTTGACTATCCCTGGCCAGAGACCCTGTGACTGGATACTGGCTTTTAGAGAGGTTGGTGGAGAGTGCTGAGATGAAAGGTACGGAACAAGTCCCTGAGCTTGGAGCACTTTATGGCTGGAATTTAAGGAGTGTTTGCAAAGCCTCTTTCTACAGGCCAGATACTGCCACATAGGGGAAGTTTTAAACCATTTTTTTTTTCTCTCTCTCTCTCTTGTGTGACTTTCTAGATGGTTTTCTCCAAAACACGCTCTCTGGGCCTCTCTCTTTTCTTTCCTTGGGGCCCTGACCAGAACACCATTCTGTAGAGAGAAAAGCTGGGCTTTGCTGGCGACCAGTGGACATGCAGGGGAGGAGTTTCTCCTGCTTAGAGTACCCTCTGTTACCCGAACTGCGCTGTATGCTCTATCTACCTACAGGTGATGTAGTCACAGAACCTGGAAGGTCAGAGGCTCTAGTTTACACATTCATGTTATGCAAACCAAAGCCCCCAGGGCTCCAGTTTCCTCCAACATCCAACACCACTTTGAGATACATAAATCCATATATTTTCCAGGATCCCAAAGGAAAAAGACTAACTTCTTCAAAGAGCCCTGGGTTATTCCCTCTGGCGTTTGCAAACCATCCGTGTTCCCATAGCCTTAAATGCACACACCTTCACCCCCAGGAGATCAGAGAAGGTGCCAACTCAGTGGCACAGCTTATAAAGAGGAAAGATTTTACCTGTATGTTCCTCTGACCATTGTAAACAAACTATTGTCCACTTATTCCATATAGAACTTTACCTGGGCAGGTGGTGAAAGAGACACTCAAGTTAAGTCTCAGCTTGAGAAATGCCCCTCTGCAATGCAGTTGAACTGGACTATTACATAGTGGATCTCAAGACTCAATTTACTCTGTGTGTGTGTGTGTGTGTGTGTGTGTGTGTGTGTGTGTGTGTGTGTGTGTGTGTGTGCCCTGTCCCCTTGGAGGCCAGAAGATGTTAAATGTCCTGCTGCTGGAATTACAGGTTACATGTCAAGTGTGCTGGATACTTGTGTCCTCTGAACCAGCAGCAAGGACTTCTAATCACTGAGCCACATCTTCACATTCAACTTTTGTTTTATTATGTATCTGAGGATAAACTTGAACCCTGATCCTCCTGCCTTCTCTTTCTTGAGACTATAGGTCTGAACCACTACACATGCTTTATGTGGTGCTGGGGTTCGAACCCACAGCCTTGTGTAATCTGAGCAAGCACTCTACAAACTAAATTGCCTCCCCAGCCCCTTACTCTCCAACTTTCTTAAAATTCAACTGGCTATTGATTTTTATTTTTATTTTTTTTAGTTAATCTTGTATCTTGCTACATTGCTGAAGGTGTTTATCAGCTATAGGAGTTATCTGGTTGAATTTTGAGGGTCACTTATGTATACTAGCATATCATCTGCAAATAGAGATAGCTTCACTTCTTCCTTTCTAATTTGTGTCCCCTTAATTTCCTTTTGTTGACTTATTGCTCTAGCTAAAACTTCAAGAACTATATTGAATAGATATGGAGAGTGGACAGCCTTGTCTTGTTCCTGATTTTAGTGAGATTGCTTTGGGTTTCTCTCCATTTAGTTTGATGTTGGCTGTTGACTTGCTGTATATTGCCTTTATTATGTTTTTTTCCTGTATTCCTGATCTCTCCAGGACTTTTAATATGAGGTAGTGTTGGAGTTTGTCAAAGGTTTTTCCAGCATCTAATGGGATGACCATGTGTTTTTTTTTTCTCTCAGCTTGTTTATAAAATGGATGACATTGACAGTTTTTCATATGTTGAACCATCCCTGCATCTCTGGGATGAAGCCTACTTGATCATAGTGGATGATTTTTTGATATGTTCTTGAATTTGGTTTGTCAGTATTTTATTAAGTATTTTTGCATCAATGTTCATGAGGGAGTTTGGTCTGTAATTCTTTTTCTTCTTTGCATCTTTGTGTGGTTTGGGTGTCAGGGTGAGTGTAGCCTCATAAAAAGAGTTTGACAATGTTCCTTTGGTTTCTATTGTGTGGAACAATTTGAGGAGTATTGGCATTAGTTTTTCTTTGAAATTCTGGTAGAATACACAAATGATAAAAGACTTGAAAAAGAAATCAGAGAAACATCACCCTTTACAATCATTGCAAATAACATCAAATGTCTTGGGGTAACTCTAAGAAAAGAAGTTACAGACCTTTATGACAAGAATGTTAAGTCATTGAAGAAAGAAATTTAAAAAGATATCAGAAAATGGGAAGATTTTCCATGCTCTTGGATAGGTAGGATCAAAACAGTAAAAATGGCAATCTTACCAAAAGCAATCTACAGATTTAGTGCAATTCCCTGTCAAAATCCCAACACAATTCTTCACAGACCTTAAAAGAAAAAATATTCAACTTCATATGGAAAAACAAAAAACCCAGGATTGCCAAAAAAAAAATATCCTGTCTAATAATAGAACTTTGGGAATTATCACCATCTCTAACTTCAAGCTATTTCAAGCTATACTATAGAGATACAGTAATAAAAACAGCTTGGTACTGGCATAACAACAGATTTGTGGATCAATGGAATTGAATCAAAGACCCTGACAGTAATTCTCACACGTATGAACACCTGATTTTTGACAAAGAGGCCAAAAATATACACTAAAAAAGATAGCATCTTCAACAAATGGTGTTGGCATAACTGGATGATGGTATGTAGAAGAATGCAAGTAGATCCATATCTATCATCCTGCACAAAACTCAAGTCCAAGTGGATCAAAGACCTCAACATAAACCCAGCTACACTGAACTTGATAGAAAAAAAGAAAGTGGGAGATACCCTTGAATGCATTACCACAGGTGACCACTTCCTAAATATAACACCAGTAGCACAGGCACTAACAATTTATAAATGGCACTTTCTGAAACTGAGAAGCTTCTGTAAGGCAAAGGACACAGCCAATAAGACAAAATGACAGCCTACAGAATAGGAAAAAATCTTCACCAACTCTACATCTGACAAAGAACTGATCTCTAAATTATATAGAGAACCCAAGAAACTAGAGGCCAAACAAAACAAATAATACAATTTAAAAATGGGGTTCAGAGCTACATAGAGAATTCTCAACAGAAGAATTTTAAATGGTTGAAAGATACTTAAAGAATTGCTCAACAACACCCTTAGCCATCAGAGAAATGCACTCAAAACAACTCTGAGATAGCATCTTACACCTGCCAGAATGGCTAAGATCAAAAACACAGATAACAGCCCATGCTGGAGGGGATGTGGAACAAGGAAAACATTCCTCCATTGCTGGTAGGAATAAATAAACTTGTATAGCTACTTTGGAAATCAGTTTCTCAAAAAACTTGGAATCAATTTCCCCAAGGATCCAGCAATACTACCATTGAGCATATACCCTAAAGATGCACATCCATACTCCAAAGGCATTAGCTCAATTATGTTCATAGCAGCATTATTTGTAATAGCCAGAACCTGAAAACAACCTAGATGTCCCTCAACTGAATAATGGATTAAAAATCTGTGGTACATTAACACAGTGGAATACTACTCAGCAGAGGGAAAAAGACATCCTGAAATTTGCAGGCAAATGGTTGAATCTGTAAAGTATCATCCTGAGTGAGGTAACACAGACCTAGAAAGATAGACATGATATGTACCCACTCATAAGTGGGTTTTAGACATAAATCAAAGGATAATCAGGCTACAATCCACAACCCCCAATAGCTATATAAAAGGAGAATCTTAAGGAAGACATCCATGGATCCCTCTGGGTAGAGAAAATAGAGAAGATCTCCTGAGTAAAATGTGATCATTTAGGGGAAGGAGCAAGCGGGTTAAGAAGAAATTATTAGAGAATGGGATGGTTGAGTGGGGGGAGCAACAGAGAGGGAGAACAAAGAAATAGATATCTTGATAGAGGGAGTCATTGAGGGGATAGAGAGAAACCTGATGCTGAGGAAGCCTCCAAAAACCCACAAGATGTCTTCTGCTAGGACTCCAAGCAATAGTGGAGAGGGTGCCTAAACAGACCTTCCCCCTTCAAAAGAATGACCACCCTAATTGTCATTATACAACCTTCATTCTGAGCAAAGGGATCAGGATCATGAGGAGGAGACCCACAAAGATGGCTGACCTGAGTTATTGGGAGTTCACTGACTCTGAAATGACAGTTGAGGAATCTTCAGGGAAAGGAACTAAACCCTCTGTATGTAGACAGCAGTCAAACAGTGTGAGCAGTTTATGGAGCTTCTTGCCAGAGTTTATTCCTGGTGCATGAAGTAGCTTCTCAGAGCCTATTCCCTACAGAGGAACACCTACTCAGCCTTGATACTGGGGTAAGGTCTCAGACTTACCTCAACTAGATATGCCAGACTGACTTACCTTGGAATTCCTTGCCCTCCCTGTGGAATGGATGGGGGGGTGAGGGAGGAGGCTCAGGAGGAGGGGAAGGCAGTGTTGGGTATGGAACCAAAAAAACTTTTTAAATAATAATAAAAAAAAACTTTAAAAAAAATTCAACTTGGCCCAGAGCAGACCTTTATTCCTGTGTCTTCATCACAGACTTTGGCTTTCTCTTCTTCATTAAATGTTGCATTTAAGGCCAATATTAAAATCACACACTTTGCAGAAAATAAGATTTCCCATTTCTTACTGGACCTCTGGAGTAAGGACACCATACACCAAGCTGCACTGGGAGAAGCACATCCCCCTCGTCTCCTTCAGTCATAATGCAGCTCCACAGCCTTTGAGGGCTCTGAACAGTTTTTCCCAAGCCCCTCTTTCTGATCTCAGAAATCCCAGAAGCCTTAGAAGTTACAGTGGTTTCTGCAAGGGTCCCCACCTGCTGGCTTAGATTTTCTATGACTTGGATTATATCTTTTGAACCCTAATCTTCAGGACTATGTGATCTAGTTCTATGGAGTGGGGGTTTCAGTGTGTTTAATTTTTAAAAATAAGTGAGACATATGCTCTGTCACAGCTCTGCAGCTTCGCAGCCATTAGCAGTAACAAAGTTAATCTCAACAAGCTCATAAATCTTCCCTAGATAACTAAGTACGTCAATCTCTTCAGGTAAGTGCACTCTTGAGTGAAGATTTGGGGTTTGGGGACATCAGAAAATAGGCCCAGTGAATTTCTGTTGTTCGGTGGAAGGTCCATATGCTATTTACATAGCCAATGGTGGAAAGTGCTCCTGGCAGCAACAAAGCATACACCCTGAACCCAGGTCTGTGTTAAATCTGCTGGAGATAAAATGCCACAAAAAGTGAGTGCTTAGTGACTGAAGACTGGAATTTTCCAGTGTTAGAACTTCCTGTCAGTCCCCTTGTTTCTATACTTAATGTTAAGGAAGACGTTTATATCACCAAGTTAGACTCGGAATTTTTCTTTGGTTTGTCTGCACTCTCCTTATTTTCTCCTTATAAGTCAATCAACATGGCATATATTCCATTTCTATAAAATCTCCAGAAAAACAAATTTATAGAAACAGGAAGTTGATGAGTGATTGCTTCTACATAAGAAGTAAGGAGTAAGATCAGGGGGAATGATGGCTAAAAAATATAGTTTATTTTGAGGGTCATAAAACATTCTAAAATTGATGGGTGCATGACTCTCATAGACTTCACAATATACTAAAAGCCACTGATTGAATTATGTACTTTAGGTAAAACATGTGGCATGTGAATTATGTCTCTAACTATTTTTAGAAACTTTCTTGATGATGTCTGTAATACAACCAATGAGATTCTTGGTTTTTGGTTTCTCCCTCTACCCAAAGATGTTCCCTGCTAACTTCTAAGGATACTATCCTTCACTGCATGACCCAATCAAATAACCCACAGTTACCCTCAACTACCCTCTACCAGCATGCAAGCCATGAAACCCTGCAGAATCCATGAGAAAAGAAGGTCTTCTCAACAGTCCCAGTGTTCCCAACCCCTCTGACTCATTCTTACCTCTTCCCAGCTGCTCTCATTGCCTCCATACTTGTCCCTTACAATTCAGTCACTCCTCAGAGATCACAGTCTGTTTCCCAAACTGTATCAAATTGTATTGTAAAGGCATCACGTGCTTTGGTTCTAAAACACAAAGAAATCTAGCTGGACTGGAACCAGAAGTGTCCTGCCTCTGGCTAAGCTTTTGTGGTGTTGGAAGGTCCCCTGGAGGCTACTGGAAAAGAACTGTTATCAACATTCTTACACAGCTGTGAACTCTGCCAGACAAGATGTGCCCATTAGTACAATAGTGCCATGACTGTGAGACAGGTAACCAAACATGTTTAAAAGTAATTATTAGATCATATTCCCGTGTCCCTAAGTCCTGATCTAGTCACTGTTTTATAGCAACCCAACTACTTTTCAAGGCCCTCATTCAGCTTTCTACCTCTCTCTTCCCACCCCCTCACTCAGTGTAGGTGTGCTTTCCTGCTATTTCATTGAAAGACTAATATCTTCCCTGTGCTTTATTTTCTTCCTACCTGGAAGGTTACAACCGTAAACCTTTGTGTAGTGCTCTCTGAACATGACTCTTAGATCTCTGCTGAAATTTGGCTCCCTGGGAAGATGCTGCCTAGAGCAGTATCTCATGACCCCCCAGAGATCTCAGCTTCATTTTCTTTCCATGTATATGATTATTGAAAACAATATTATGCACACATTTACTTGTGTGTTCTCTGTCTCTCTGGCTGTAATACAAGTGCCCACTGAGAAGGCTTATCTTTCTGGATACCTCAAATTCTTTCACTGCATCAGTACCTGGTTCGCTTTAGAGGTTTGATAATTACTTATTGAAAGTACATTCGCCACTAGCACCATCATGGAGAATCTGGCTTTCCTGACTGACAATGAGCAAGGCAGCAAGCAAACTGCCTTATCTCATTGGCCTCTGGGGCTGCTCTGATTCGAATTCCTTTGTGACAGTGGCTCCAACGGAGTGAGAAGGAGTGAGAAGTCCTTGTCCATGTACAGATTCAGCCCATGGATAGGAGCAGATCCAAGGTGGGGAAAGCATGCTTATCTTCCATTGCCTTCTATGCTTCCCTTTCTAAGTACAGACATCCCTAGAATGCCTTCACATAAGGGACAGATAATAAATTACCTTATAACCAGAGAGAAAGCGGAGGCCTAAGAAGGCTCAGTCATTAAGACACATACTGCTCTGACAAAGGGCTTGAGTTCCGTTCCCAGCACCCACATCAGATGGCTCACAACTTCCTGTAACTCCAGCTCCAGGGGATCTGACAGCCTCTTGTGCCCTCCACAAACACTATACTCACATGTACATACCCACACCCAGACACACAGACATTCACATAATTAAACGTTTTCAATTAAAACATTAAATAATAATTAAACAAATATTTAAAATGGAAACAATGAGAGGTTGGTATTATCACACACCAGATTGTGCCTCCCACTCTGCCCCAAGATGTGGTCAATCTCCAGCCCCTGGTACCTGAGAATGAGACCTTATTTAGAAATAGGGTCTTTGTACATGTGATTAGGTTAGGATGAGGTCATCAGAGATAACCCAATCTAATATTAACTCCAGGCTCTATGTTTCTGGAAAGCAGGAAAAAGAAGACACCAGGAAGAACAAAAGAGTTGCAGACTACCAAGAGCAGGGCTGGAAGGGGCTGGAAGCATCTGGAAGCTGCTGTCAGAGGTTAGACAGCAGCCCCCAGGAGGATTCAAAGAGAGCTCAGTCACTGCCCTTTTCACAGTCAAAGCTTTCAGAACTGGGAGTGGCTAAATCACTGTATTTCAAAGTTCTCAGATTTGAACCACTCAGTTAGGATGACCCTAAGAAACCAATGAAGTCCCAGTTTGATTGTAGAACAAGGAAGGCATATCAACACCCAAGCTTCCTTTACAGGCGTGGCACCAAGTGCCCTACAGAAGCCAGAGGGCTGGTAAAAGAAGTTGCTTTCAGTTCTTAAAATGTATGTGCATTCAAAGAGGGGTTGAGTGGATGTGCTGTCCTCTGGACCACTATTTCTATGTGAATATTTAGGCTCTACTGATGAAAAGTTTTAGCTTTTCTCTAATGGATACAATTAACTTCAATCACATTCAAATTAGAGGGACCTTTATTTTTCTGATTTAAATAGTGCACCCAGTCTTAGAGTTTCAAACACTTTTAAAATAGAGCTGGATATAGGTCAGTAGGGAAAATAGGCAGAAAAATCTACAGATAGGCACATGGATAAAGACAGCTCACAATGCTTATGATGAAACTGTTCTAAGTCATTACACCAACCTCAGATAAAGGTCAGGTTTCTATGAACATAATCAACATGTGATAAGTAAGCAGAGATCATCCAGTCCAACAGGTCAAGGGCAAGTTGTTCCTCATCCACGTATTGCAGCTATGATCAAGAGGGACCACACTCAAAGCGGTTGCAATGGTTGCTCAGGTGTTCTCCCAAAACAACCAATCACCATATGAGATTATTATACCTATAGATACGGAAACAGCCATTGGCCAGATGAATAGTTGAGCCAAGCTCTAAACTCAGGCAGGGTGACTACAGGCATGCACTGCATTATTAAACTATACCATGTGTCCTGGGATGAAGCCTGTGAAACCATTCTCCTTGTTTAGGCCTTTAGGGACCTCAAACAAACCACAAACCTCAGCACTACTCCCTGCTCAAACTCTGAACCAATATAGAAATAAGATAATTCAACAGAGAGCCAAAACATCCCTCCATTAATACAGGGGACAGTCCTAAGAGACCAGAGCCTTCTACAAAAACCAGAATAGACTGGCTGCCTGCCCTCCCTCTAGGATGAACCTTCTCACAGCCATCTGCCCACTGAGCTGGATGAGAACAGAAAGCAAAGTGACCTCACCACTTAGAGAGGTCAGAAACATAGACCTCACCACAACAGAAAGAAAGGCCAAGGGTATGCCTCCTTCCTCTGCATGGGATGGGAGAGTGGAAGTGGGTTTTAAGGCCAGCAGTGTTCAAGGAAAATCACTCACCATGGGAACCGAGAGAATAGGAAAGGGATGAACCAGGGGATATCAGCCCTGTGCCATTTAAACTGAATCCTTAAAGGCTCTGCCTGACATCCAGGGCTACACACAAAGCATTCACAAGGCCTTCTTTTCTGGGCCTTAAATGGTCCTTTATCCATGTTAGAAGCACATTTATCATTATTCTGCAGGAAAACTAGGAGGAAGGCTTACTTTAAACTCAGGAACTTAGGAATGACACTGCCTACCTCACCAAGGTGTTGACTTAGGGCTGGGGCAGAACTCAGTGGTCTATTGTCTATCATGCATGAGAATCTGGGTTCAATCTCCAGAACCACAACATGAGATATAAAACATAAGAGTCATTCCAGCTCTCATGAGCAGGGCTGCTGACCCAAAGCAAGGAAGAAATATTGGGAGATTTCAGATGATGAGGTAGGCAATGGAAGAGATGTTTTTGATGAGAAAGAGAAGACTCTTGCTGCTTTAGGCAACATACTCTCACAGTAGCCCATGGGGTTGATTCAGTTGATTCTCTGCTCTCCAATGCTTTCAGGCTCTTACCCAGCATCAAAAGCCCAACAATGTCTTCTTGCTGACAAGGTGATAATGAACTCTTTCACATTTCTGGGTAGTTCTCTGGCCCCTCCTCCTCACCTCAGTACATCATTCTCTCTGTGTTAATAAGAATTTTATCTAATAGCAAGTAATAGTGAAAACTCCCAGATAACCACTGTTCTTGGATAAAAGAGTTTTAGAACTGAACAGTCCAAAGCCAATTTACATGTGCTATGAAGCCCTTGGGAACCTAGGTCCTTTCTGATCTTTTCTCCATAATCTCTAAAATGTAGTTATTGCCTCTGTTGTTCTATTTGGCTGCCAGCACTCCAGCCATTGCACCTGCATTCCAGATAGCAAACTGTGGAAGAGAAAGAAAGCATGCCTTCCTGGGAGCAGCATGGAGCCGCACTTCCGCTTACCTTTTGACAGAACCTATCCTCATGTCTCCTCCACACATATCTGTTGCCTATTGCTGCAAAATGGCCATAAAACACACCGCTGGCTCTTTTTGGACTCATAATATTTAGAAGACATAATATTGTTCAACTATCCATGCTGTTAACAACACTGAGCATTGAGTCTTGCATAGCTGCAGGTTGGCTAGGGTTCAGCTCCATCAAGCTGACTACTAATGGGCCATTCTGATGTACTCTGCAGTGGGTAGGCTGGCCCTCCTGCCAATGCAGGTCTGTGATGTTTTCCTGGTTGCCCTTCCTCTTTGATGGCCATGGTATAGCCAGGACATATTCTTCTTAAAACCCAAAGAGACAGCAAAAAGAAAAACATGGGGCCTTTAAGATCTAAACACAGACAGCCACTGACTGCCACCTCTACCCACAGGCCCCTGAACAAAGCACAGGTGCATAGCCAAGACCAAGGACCAAGATACATAACCCACCTATGATGAGGACATCACAAGGGTGTGATCTAGAAGAGGTAAAGAAGCAAGCCAGGGTGATAGCATGCATGGCTAGAGTTAAGACTTGAGAAGAAAAGACAGGAAGCAAGAGACATTTTTCAATCACCTGGAAACCTCAGAGTATAGTAGCTACGTATGATATGAGCACGTGACTTCTGCAGTCACTATGGTTCTCAGCCTGCCTCAAGGCACCATGAAGATTAAGAATACTCACAAGACACCAGTAAGAGAGGCAGTAGCCATCAAGATGGCCATGGAACTTTCCATTGTTGAGAAGATGAAAGCAAAGACAATCCTTTAATATCATTATCTAAAAATCTTCAGCCAAGAAAAAATAAATTCATCTCCAAGATGCCCCTTCCAGGAAATACCAGCTCGCTACCCCACAGATGCCTGTACTCTGTGCTCTGAGGAGGGATGTCTGTGCTCCAAATTGCATCAAAGGCACTGGATTATCAAGTCCTAACTGGCATTTCAACTTTAGTCCCACTTTCTAACTACATATATGATACTTTCAAACTTCAGCCATCATATGTGTGTGTACATGCACACCCATGCACACACACACGCAGAGCAGGGACACAGGAGTGTACTGTATGTGCATGTGTGTTTGTAGATACTAGAGGACAACCTCCTCTATTCTTTCCCAAATGCCATCCATCTTGTTTTTTGAGATGGCCTCTCACTGGGCTGAAGTTTGCCCAGTAGGCTAGCCTGGATGGCTAGTGAGTCTCAGACACACTACTGTCTCTACCTCCTCAATGTTGGGATTACAAACATGTACCACTATACCCAGCTTTTTTCATATGGCTTCTGGGGGAACCAAAGTCAGACCCTCATGCTGGCATGGAAAACATTGTACTGACCTAGACGTCCTCAACACACTCTTGCCACTCTTGAGATATTCGGGTGTACCTCTGTACTGTCATCAGGTTGTTTTCATCCTCCTGCAAGCTCATCTCAGCACCCCACTGACCCTTACATCTTCCCCACATGCCAACATCACAATTCAACAGCCCTGGCCAATTCTCTCAGTCAGATGGAATGTCTCTGAACCTGACTCACAGGCCTTTCCCAGGTGTGTGACCCTCACAGTCACAGGCCTTTCCCAGGTGTGTGACCCTCACAGTCACAGGCCTTTCCCAGGTGTGTGACCCTCACAGTCAC
>PVIH01017418.1:6825-42019 GCA_004025045.1 Sigmodon hispidus | reverse complement strand
AAGATTTATTTATTTATTATGTATACAGTATACAGAAGAGGTTACCAGGCCCCATTATAGATGGTTGTGGGCCACCATGTGGTTGCTGGGAATTGAACTCAGGTCCTCTGGAAGAGCAGTCAATGCTCTTAACCTCTGAGCCATATCTCTAGCCCGACTCCCAACTCTTCTGATTACAACCATTTGTATGATCTTGGGACAGGTCACCTCATCTCATTGAATCACAGCCTGATTATCTGGAAAATGGACAGGATAGCACTCACCACTCACTACAGATGGCGCACAACCACCCAGCTCCAGGGGATCTAATGACCTCTTTCGGCCTCTGCAGGCACAAATGCATAGGCAGCACACACACACACACACACACACACACACACACACACACACACAAAATGACACAGAGAAAATAATGAAATACTTTTTTGTAAAAAACTTTATTTATTTATTTGCCTTGGTGTTTGCCTGGAACTGGAACTACAGACAGTTGCTAGCTGCCATGTGGGTGCTGGGAATCGAAGCCGGGTCCTCTGGAAGAGCAAACGGTGCTCTTAACTGCTGAGCCATCTCTCCAGCCCCATGAAATACTTTTTAAAGGAAGGATAAGCTGGGCTTTGTGGTGTGTGCGTTTAATCCTAGCATTTAGGAGCTACACAGAGAAACTCTGTGTCCAAAAAAGGCAGGATGATAATACCTATACCATAATATCACTGTGGGATATTTATTTTATTGTGGTACTAATTACTGAACCCAGGGCCTCCTATATGTTAGGGCTAGGCAACTGCTATTCCCTGAATTACATCCCTAGCTCCACCATGAGAACTAAATGACACATAGCTAGGCATGGTGACAAAGCCCTGTAATCCCAACATTCAGAGCAGAAGCAGAAGGATCAGAAGTCCCAGGCTAGCCTCATAAGTTGGAAATATCCTAGGTTGAAAATATTGTACCTACTGAACATCACTGTGGAATCCAATATGCTGTGGAATACTGTTCCTCCTCAAGATCACGACCATTCAGCTGACTGGGAGCTGGGCTCGCTTCCACTGCTAACTGTAGTTCTTAGATAAAAGCCACAGCTCTGTCAGTCTCAACAAGCTAGACTTAGCTGTTTGTCTCCAATACACCAACTACCGACAAGTAACAGAAAAAAAGCCGAGAAAGGAGATTTAGTCAATTGTGACCACTGTGAGAGGTGAAGTAAATAAAGGATCCAGTGACCCCCAAGTCCATCTTCTGAGGTGCTAACCTGAAATTCAAATTTCAATGGAGGGCCAGTGGTTTGCATGCCTGAGGTCAAGGTGTGGTCTGGGCTCAGCCTAGCCGACAAGAGTCTGATAAATTGCCAGAACTATAGGAAATCTTGTCCAGGTAAACAAGTTCTTCCTCTGGCTGCCATCGAGGCATCCTCTTTCCCCTTCTCCCTGCATGGGATTCCTGGGAAATTTGTATTCTTTGTTGGCCATTGTTCAAATAGTCTGATGGCAGAAGAAAGGGAACGAGTCTCTTAGAATATTCCAGCTGCCAAGGCTTTGACTTGAAGGCACATAATACAGCACCTGGCACACAGAATCTACCCAGGAACCTGCCTAGCATGACTATTTCTACGTTTCCAGTATCGAGGACAGGATTAGCACTCAACAAATGTGTGCTGAGAAAGGTGAAAAAGTGGAGGAATAACCCACGTTCCGGAGAATCCCACTCCCACGTCAGGCTGCAAACACCTTAAGGCCTTTAGGGTCTGGCATTGTTCTAGTTATTCTTCTGTTTTTTCTTTAATTTTTTAGATGTATTTATTTTCTAGTATGACTATTTTGCTCACATGTATATCTGAGCACCATGTGCATGGCAGGTGCCCCCATAATTCAGAAGAAGCTGTTGAATCCCCTGGAACTGGGATTCTGTTCACCACTGCCCCCTTTTAAATTGTTGTGTGAATTGCTATTTTGCTTGCATGTGCATACAGATCCTGCAGAGACCAGAAGAGGGCATCAGATCCCTTGGAACTGGAGGCTGTGAGCTTTGTGGGTGCTGGTAATTGAACCCCGTTCCTCTGGTAGATTGTTCTTTAAATCAATGAGTCATCTCTCCAGCCTCTGTCGGGCTATTTCTTCAATCCTACATCTTGAAAAGGTGGCTTATTGTCTAATGGCACCTTCCACCAAGCCAGACAACCTGAGTTTTATCCTTGAGCTTCATATGGTAAAAAAGTACTTCCAAACTGTCCTCTGACCTCCACACCTGTGCAATAGCATGCAGGCACCCCCACACAGACATGCACCAATGCACAATCAATATGTAAAATTAAATCTACCTCTTCTAGCAATTCTCTGACATTTGAAAGCTCTGCAGTTCCCAATCTCCCTAGAAACATCTCAGACTGACAACCGCCACAATCACACTTATTGTGATTACCTATTTCGCACTCACCTGCTCCCCATCCTCCCCACCATGTGTGTGCAAGTACTTTGGGTAAACTAAGGAAGGCAAGGCAGTGGGTGGAGAAATGCTTTCCCATCAAGATGAGAAATTGGAAGCAGAAGTCAAGCAGGGGGAGCTTTTGTGTCTCCATTTCCTCTTCACCCCAGCAGGGGCAAAAAGCATGCTGCCACTTTCCTGTTCACTGGCTACATTCCATTCAAAGGTCAGAGGGGGCAACCCTGGACAATGCCTATGTGCTCTGGATGGGATTTAGCCAAGGGGCCTCTACAGGGAGAGCTGAGGAAGCGGGCTGGCAAGGAAGAGGCTTCTGCTTCTATCTCTTACCACCTTCTTCGCCTCCTCAAGCTGCAGAATATTCTCCTCCATGGGAGATACCACGGCGCAAACTCACCCTCCCCCACCCCAATGTATGCTCGCGCTCAGAGCACTTAGCCCATCTTGTGGTTCCGAATTCTCCAGTCTGTGAGGCGATACTCGGGTTTAGGGGTGTTTATTGCACACCTACGGTGCACAGAGCCTATTAAATCTGGGTTAGACTGGTACTTTCAATGAGCTTTACCTACGGGATTTGGAACTTGGAGAAGTGATGACTGCATCAAAGAGCAAATGAGACCACAGGAAGCAGCCAAAAGGAGACAAGTGTAGCCAAATCCTTTTACAGTTCTTCTGCTTCCATTTAACCCAGTCCAGGAAAACCTGCTGTGAGGGTGGACCACAACATGGGATGGGTAGGACCCCTGGCTCAGGTGGCATGGCTAGGACCCCTGGCTTGGATCCATTCTTTCATCTGGATCCAAGACAGCTTCTTCGCTCGGCCTGGGTTCCCTATTTTTCCATAACTAACTGAAGGCTGGATTCCTCTTTAGGACTGCAATCTCTGTTAGATGCCTGACACGCATGTCCCCAGAGTGCTCCAGGATGATCAGAAAGCCTCTGCCTAACTGCACCTTCCCAGGCTCCTCCCTAAGAGTGGCTAGCTGTTGGAGCCGGAAGCTGGCCTGCCCTGGCAACTCAATCCCTCCTATGATCTGAGGCTGAACTGGAAGTTGAGGCAAAACCCTCGCAATCTTTTCTCCCTTCCTGTTTTCGACATGTGCAAGAGAACCCTCAGAGGACAATAAGGGGTTAAGTTCCTTATAAGGAAATGAACCTCCTTCCGGGGCAAAAATAGTGTTTTTAGCTTTTTTTGTGCCTCAACGACACATACAAAAACACATAAACACACACAGAAGCACACACGGATTCCCGAAACTCTTTCTCTTTAGTGGGGATGGAGGGGGTGGCGGCCGGCACGGGCGGGGCCAGGAAAAGCTACCCTGCGAAGACATAGGGATGAGTCATCAAAAAGACTCTGGGAAAGAGAGCGGAACTAGTCATCAGAGCTGGGAAAGAACGGGTCAGTCATTAGACACAGATCCTGCCAATCACACTTTCTCCACCAATGATCTGGGAGTCTCTTGGGCCTCGCAGACCGGAAAGGGGGTCTTGGGAGGAGGTCTAAAGTCTCCGAGATCCGAAAAGCTTGGGCGCCGGCGCTGGCTCCAGACACGCGCAGGCCCCCTGGCAGGAAAATGGCGTTTGCCGTCAAGGTCACATGGCCACTTTAGGGCACTAAAACGAAAGACTAGCCAAGAACAGTAGGGACGGCCATTATGGGGCCAGATTTTCAGAAGCTGTCTGGATTATAAGTGGTTTCTCTCCCCTTTTTCCCAATTCGGAAGCACATTTGCCTTAGTTATCAGCCGTATTCTAAACACGTCCTGCAGCCTTGTGAAGGGGCGGGGCTTCCACTGGGTTCTTTTTCTTCTGCAAGCTTGAGAAGGGGTGGGGCGAAGCCCAGGCTAAGGTGCTGGTAGAAACTGCAGAAGGACAGCACGTGCCAGACGGAAGGCCCCCACCCAGGCCTTGACAGCTGGGAAAACAGTTAGGGAAAGCCGATTCTGCCGCCTAATTCTCCGAATCCCAAAGGCCCATGTAAGGCTTACTTCCTGGTAGTGAGGTCTAATGTCCCAGCCCTGTCTAGTTTGGAAAAGTTGCTATGATTTGGTGTCCATTTCATTGTATTAGGTAACTTCCTTGAATGGATACGGTATAGGTTTTTTTTTTTTTTTTCCAGTATAATTAATTCAGGGTCAGAAATCTTAAAACTTACAAGATAAAATATATCAATCTATGTAATTTTTGTTGTTCATTTCTCACTTTTATAAAATTGCTTGCAAATATTACTTTAGAAAGCCTCCACCCACCCACACCCCAGGCTGTGGTTATTGCACACTTTTAATCCCAGCACCCAGAAGCTGAGGCAGATGGAGTTTGAGACAAGCCTGATCTAGAGAGAGTTTCAGAACAACCAGGGTTATACTGAGAAACTCCGTCTCAAAGAATGAGATAGGAAAAGGAAGAGAGTGAGTCTATTATGCATCCGGGAACTCTGTAAACCTTGCGGCCCTCTCACAGACATCCTCCTGTCTGTCTCTGCTTCCTGAGTGTTGGGATTAAAGGTGTGTACCTTAATTGAAATATTAAAAAGGAATTTGCTCACATCTCAGCTAGTACCATTAAGGGCCCTTTACTCTTGGACCCCTGTATTTGGGGACTAGGGAAGAGTCCAGCCTGTACAGACCCCTCCCCCTCAAAAAAATTTAAAAAGCAGTTATCTAGGAATGAAACAGTCTAATGTAAAGATGATGATTCTTCTTTTTTTCTTTCTGCTGTTTCTCAATACCCTCTGCAATTACATGCCCTCTTCCTTCATCGGTATTCTGAATTGAGAGCCATCCCAGAATTAATAAGCAAACAGAAGAGCCTGATAAGCCTAAGCCTGACAAAAACAAACTTCAAGGGTAACTAAGAATGGAGACTGGCAGAGAGAGTAACGTCTTCCCTAGCTTGGTCTTGCCATGCTCAGCTCTGGGCATTCCAGTTACTCCTATATGCTATCTAATACCACAGTATGATGCATCACCAGAACAATGTTAGTGGGTTTTTTTTTTCTTTTTTAATTTAAGACAGCATCTTTCTTGGTTGTCCAAGCTGGTATCTTTAAGAATCTGAGATGACAGTTGGGCCCTAACTTTTCCAGGTTTTGTTTCATGGCTCATTAGGAATCCATTCCAAAATGGGTATTGAGAGAAAGCAGGGCTGCCATCTCTGCATTCAATTTTCTGAGGCACTGCTTCTGTCTCAACCTTTCAGTGGCGCTATTGGTATCCTAAGTATAAGCCTAACCCAATTAGAAGGAAACATCACTTAAACCTGAGTTCACAGAGAACCACAGCCATATAAAGATCATTGTAAAGACTCAGGGCAATTTCTCTGGTCTGGCTTAGAGCTTTACAGATACTCTTTATCATATGAGAGAGGAGTGTCTGGCAAACCCAATCCTGTAATGCTCCAGAAAAATGCACATTCTCAAAGACACTCTGGGGAAATGGAAACTCTAACAACATATAAAAGAGCAGCCTCGGGGCTCCAAGCAACACTTGCCCCCTCTCCTTTTTCTGTTCTATTCCACAGACCCCAAACAGCATCATAACAACCAATCAGCTAGTCTTGTTTTTGAATGTTTGAAAAGCCACAAAGGTAGCGGCTATATTCCATCTTGGACACCAGGTGGCACTAAATCACAACATTAGTTCTGAAAAACCCATCTGGAAAATGGACCTTGAGAGCCCTTGAACTATTTCCTTCTCCTTGCTCCCCACATGGAACTGAAGAATAAGAAGGCTTTCAGGTGTGATGGATAACCATCCTTCAGGGAACCACTTGCAGCTGAAGCATCTTACACTACTTCACCGGAAGTGCTGTCTTCTCACAGCACCCCTGTCTGTTAGAGCTGTCCAATTGTTAATACACTGATGGCCTGAAATACGGCCATAGCTCCCGCTCTATTTCTCAGCTGCAGGTAAAGACTGGCTGGAGAGAGGACTCAGAGGTTAAGAGCACTGGCTGCTGTCCCAGCACCCACATGGCTGCTCAGAATGGTCTGAAACTCCAGTTCCACTCCGCATGAAATTGATGCAATACATGGAGGAAAAAACACCCATACAAACAAAATAATAATTAAAAATGTTTTTTTAAAAAGAACTTCTAGGAGTGTTTCTAGATGCCTTTGTTCCCTAGACGAGTGCAAGGAAGTCAGTTAAAACATAAGAACTGGGCTGGAGAGATGGCTCAGCGGTTAAGAGCACTGACTGCTCTTCCAGACGATCTGAGTTCAATTCCCAGCATCCACATGGCAGCTAACAACTGTCTGTAATTCCAAGATCTGACACCCTTACACAGTTTTACATGCAGCCATAACACCAACTCACATAAAATGAAATAAATATTTTTTTAAAAAAACATGAGAACTACATGGTTCTGCTCAAGTTCTGCCGGCTCCCCCCCCCCAAGAAAGGCAGGATGCTTGTATCTTGGCCATGTTGAGAGTGATATGGTCTAAAAAACACTGTCATGTGACTGACCCACTCCACTGTGTCTTCTTATCAGTCATGACTACTCCCAGCACCTCAGTCACGCTTCAGAAATTCTCATCCCTGGATTCTTCTAGCTGGAATGCACCCTTCCCTCAGCCATTTCCTTTGTTAGAGCTGTTCAATTTGTTGGCATACCTACTGGAATGCGTGGAAGCCTTTTTTTTTCTGTCTCTGCGTCTGATAGACTTCCCACACATTTCTTTTTATTTTTCTTCTTGAGACTTGTAACCCAGGCTGGGCTTGAATTCATGAGCTTTCTATCTTTGCCTCCTGAGCTTTGGGATGACAAGTATGTGTCACCACACCCAGGTGGGCTAATCATTCTTAGTGGCTAGAACAATGTGTACTATGTGCCCTGTTCTTGTACTTCAGCTTATGATTTGTAAACATCTGTTCTACAAAAGTATGAGTTCCCGGGGTAGGGGCAAAGACCAGGTCTTCTTTATCTTTTGTACTCTATTCTGGTGAAAACAGTTGGGCCCATTAAATCATCCGAACAATATGTTATATTTGCATAGTGCGTATACTTTACAAAGCACATCACGTTTAAGCCTCATGACAGTCCTGTGAGGTAGGTGTCATCTTGTCTAATTTACAGATGGACACATGGACAAGTTAAGCCAGTTGCCCAGGGGTTCTCCTGCTGGGAGGAGGCACAGGTGGATCTGCAAGCAGGTTTTCTAAGCTCCTGTTTAGTCCTTCCAACTGCCTGGGCCTGACTTCTTGTCTGGAAATTTTTTTCTTGGAGTCTGAAACGATAAGGACTTATCCCGAGACCTGGGGCGGGGGCAAGGGGCATCTAAAGGCTATTGCTGTCCTTTCATTCTCGCTCCCCATCCTCTGAATGCCTATTTCTAAAGGTGTTTCAGTGAAGTCCTATTTTGATTTAAGAATGATTGGCATGAGATGTCCTTGTGGATAAGAGGGGAAAGCACTGGAGTAAAAGGCAGGCAAGAATGTGTAGTCACAGCTGGTGACTAAGGGATTTTCAGCTTCCACAGTAGTCCTTGGCTCATCCTATTTTGGTGGTGGTGACGATATATTTTATCTCACTGTGTAACCCATGCTGACCTTGAACTCAAGGTTTACCTGCCTCAGCCCCCCAAGTACCAGCTTTCGAAGCATGATCCACCATGCTGGTTTTTCCTGATAATTTTATTTCTAATTAAGATTTATTAATTTTGTATGATGTGCATGAGTGTATGCTTGCATGTATGTCTGTACACTTCTGTTAGAGCATCAGATCCCTGCAACTGGAGTTACAGATGGTCAGAAACCTTCATGTGGGTGCTGAGAACTGAACTTGGGTCCTCTGGAGGAGAAGCCATTGCTCTTAATCACTGGGCCATCTCTCCATCCCTCAACCCCTTTTAAAGATGTATTTTTATGTATATGTGAGAGTGTGTGCAGTAATTGTGAGCTGGGAATTGAACTTGGGTCCTCTGTAAGAGCAGTGTTCATTCTTAACCACTAAACCAGTTCTCCACCTCTGCCAGTAATTTAGTTAATGACTTGGACGGGGTATTGATGGCATGCAGTTCTAAATTTAAAAGATAAAGGATGTACCTCAGAGGTAAGGCTCTTGCTTAGCAGTCATAAAACTTATGCTTTAATCCCCAGCACACACACACACACACACACACACACACACAGAGAGAGAGAGAGAGAGAGAGAGAGAGAGAGAGAGAGAGAGAGAGAGAGAGAATGCCATGAACCTGCTTTCAGAAAACTCCCAAAAGGCCATCATAAAATGAAATGCAAATCTTGAGAACCCAGTTTGTCAAATGCAGATGTTGCAACACTTGGTAGGAGAGATGTGCCTTTCCATCTATCTGCATGCATGCTTTCACATGTTGGAGGTCACTGTGTGCTCATCAGTTTTGGGCATTAGCTGCCCACCCCCATACTAATCAGTTCAGCTCTTCGACGGGGGAAGGGTGCATCTCTGCCTTCTGTTTCAAACAATATGCCACCGAGGATCATTTCTGGGCTTGCATGTGGACACTACAGAGACATATTAGCAACCTGGAGCAAAGTAGAGAAAAGAGAGCGCAAGGATGCAAGACAGCTGTGTACCAGCTGCTGGAGCTGTTTATCCTGGACAGGAGATGCACAGACTGATGGTTCCAGGACCAGTTCTCAACTATCCACAGCAGAAGGATTCACCTTGCTTTACTTGAGAAGATAGCATGATTAAGAGCAGGGGGTGGGTAATATGGAAAACGAACTTGAACTCACTCCAATAAGGGACTCCAGAATAGTTTGAGAAGATCCAATCTGTAATGGTCCGACTTGACAGACTGCGACTTTTCCTTCCCTGGAATTACTTAAGCAGGGGCAAGATCAGGACTTGGTAAAGAGTTTGCCTAAACCAGTGAGGCCATATCTCTCCTTAAGCAGTGCTCTCTGCCTCTGGCCCACCCCCTACCACACCCCCAGAAATATTTTCCTGAATACTTTCTCTTAAGACCTTCCAGAGCAAGTATCACAAGATTTCAGGGAGCCTAGAGGTTACCAGGCCATCCCTTTTATCAGACATTTCACCCCCATGTAGTACTAGTCCAGTCAAGGTCTGGTGATTGGGTCTGTTGCCCTTTGGGCAGTGTGTACCAATTGCAGAGTTGCTGCTAACACGTCAAAGTACACTTGTTAAGATCTTAGGGTATTTGGTTTTTTTTTTTTCTTCCCGTTTTTGAAACCATTGATAATAAATTTGCAAGGACTCTAAGGGGTTGCAATCAAGAGCTGAAACTTTTATCACAAGTTTTCTTTATTAAAAAAGGAAAGAGCAGGGTTGCCATGGAGCTCAGCAAGCACACCTAAGGCCCAGGGGTCCCTTCCCAGCACTGCAGAATCTAGGCATGATAGTGCACACCTGTGCTTCCAGGGCTCAGGCGGTGGGAGCAGGAGCATTAGAAACTGGAGTCAGATTTGCTACACAGTGAGTCTGAGGCCAGTTTGAGTTACATGAGACCGTGTTTCAAAAAGCATCCCCCCCAAAAAAAACCCCGAAAAAACCCACGAATCAATAAACAAGTAAATAAGTACATATTTTTAAAAGGCAAAAAGTGCAGCTTTTAATGCTGAAGCTAAATCTATTTTCCTAGAACTTCCACCCATCACCACTTGGAGCATTTGGAGTCAGATCCACAAAACAAACCTACAGCTTCAAGCCAGCACTCAGGAAGCAGAGGCAGGTGGATCTCTGTAAGTTTGAAGCCAGCCTAGTCTACGTAGAAAATTCCAGGCTACTTAGTAAGATGCTGTCTTAAACAAAACAAATATACAAATATACAAATATACAAGACAAATATAGAAGCCCTCCCATTCTTGCCATCCCATAATGATTTGCCCACATTAGATGCATTTTTCTAGGCACGCCCCAGACCTCGTGCTGGCCCCACCACCCTTCCCTGTTGAAGTCTGGTACCTTGAACTGAACAGAGGGTACCAGATGTGATCTGATGAGGACAGAACAGCCCATGTAGATGTTCCTCTCTATTATTTTGAGGGATATGCTCTTATTAATACCCCTTACATCCTGCACTTGTGCTGTTATATTTTGGATGGCAGAAAAGGGGATTTACCTCTTGTAAATGTAGTTAGTTGGTTAAACCGACCAACTGACAAAGGCAGAATCATTTTGCATATGATCACTTGAGCAGTTAAGAACCCCACTCGGAAATTTCCTGTCTTGTCCCAAGAATGTTTTGTGTAATTCCAGGCAACCGTGGCTAGATTACCTTCTCTTCATGGACTTTTCCAGTCTCCCCATCAAAGAGCGTGAGCTGAATGGGGGAATGATCTGTTTTTCCTGACTCTGTACAGGGGGATGAGCAATCTTTATCTTGTTTTGAGTGATCCCCCAAGGAGCCTTAGATTCCTTTGCCCTCCTTTGGTCCCACATCTGTTGATCTGTAACTATGGGATTCACCTTTCCTCATCCATAACAGGTTGACCTGAGGCTAAAGGACACATTCCACCTTCTGTGGGCTTTTAAAAAACAACCACCAGGTGCTCTGCAAAGATGCTGTGCCGGCTGTTACTGTGACTTGGAGCACTTCTGAGCGGCCAGAGGCTCCCTGGGGCTAGATGGTGTTCCTTTGAGTGTACTTCCTGATAGTATGTACCCTGATGAGTGTCTTCACCTCTGATAGTTATATAAGATAGCACAGGGACAGCCCTACAGTCATGGCTACCATTCTTGCATGGAAATTTTAAACCTCACATATGCTACAGATATAGATTCTAAAATAGTTGTATCCAGTACCCTATACTTAAACACTAGTGATTTGTCGGATGTGGGCTCAGGGCTGCTGCTCAGCAATGAGGCCCAGACCATAAAAAATCACGGGTTTAGGATAGCCATGGGTCATCCTGCAAACCTGTCTGTCTTGGCGATTACCTTGTCCCTTCAGGCCTTTGAAAGGTGAGACAAACAACTGAAGCTTCTCCCTGGGGGGTTCCTGGCTTTGCTATGGCACCTTGAGAGTGTGAAAAGAAATGTCCATCTAAATCATCCCCTTAAGAGGTCTCCTAATTTAGAGTCTCCCTACTATAAGAAGTTCCAATGGGAATGTTTGAAAGGGAGCCACTAAAGGTTAAACATGGAAGTACAGACAAAATGGACCCAAAAGGTGCCATTATCCAGGCTCTCAGAGGCCGAAAGACACAGCACAGTTATTCTATTTGCAGCTGATGTGGAGAGTTTTGGGGGTACGCAGAGCACCTCCTGACTGCCCCTCCATCACACATTGGTTTACTCTTAGTGCTTTTCCACTCTGTGGTCCTTGGAAGGAGAGCAGCACACAGGCCATGAAAGAACACAGCTCGGTCTTTATTCAGGAGTCACATTTTGAAGATGGTCATAGCACACGTGTTACATAGTAGATATGGCAAACCATCAGATGTTCCTCATCAGCTTCCTTCTTTCTATATTTTTTTTTTTTTTTTAGAAAAAAGCAACCTAGGGTCGGGCATGATGGTACAGGCCTTTAATACCAGCACTTGGAGGCAGAGGCAGGCAGATCTCTGTAAATTCAAGACCAACCTGGTCTTTGTAACAAGTTCCAGGACAGCCAGGACTACAGAGAGACCTTGTCTCAAACAAAACAAAACAAACATAAAAAACAACGTAGGGGCTGGAGAGATGGCTCAGTGGTTAAGAGCATGTATTATGACTGCAGAGGATTTGAATTCAGTTCCTAGAACACTTGACCTATGATTGATAGCTGCCTGTAACTACTGCTCCAAGGGATCTGATGTGCACACACATATACATAAAAATAAAATCTGGAGTTGTAGAGATGATTCAATAGTTAAGAGCACTTGTTACTCTTGCAGAGGACCTGGGTTCCGTTCTCAGCACCCACATGGTCACTCACAACCATCCATAACTCCAGTTCTAGGGGATCCAACTCCTTCTTTTGACCTCCATGGGCATCAGGAACACACATGGTGCACATACATATATACAGGCAAAACATTCATACATAGAAAATAAAATAAATAAATCTAAAATAATAAAAATAAAATCTTTAAAAAGAGAACATTTTGCTGGATGTGGTGGTACACAGCACACACATCCAGCTTTTCAGAAACAGAGACGGGTGGATATCTGTGAATTCCAGGCCAGCCTGGTCTACACAGCAAGTTTCAGGCCAGCCAGGGCTACCTAGAAAGACCCTGTCTCAAAAAATAAAAAAGACAAGAAACAAACAAATAAATCAAAATCAAACCAGACAAATCAAACCTATCAGCAGAGCCTTTGGCCTAGAGATGTCAATTTTCTCTAGCGCCTCCCTGCTTTCCTTAAAGTGTGCCCACCAAAGCTAGAGCTGCTGATGCTTTGGGATGCAGGGCTATAAAGTCCAAGAGGATGATGACAGGATCACAAATTATTGGGTCAAAATTCTAGGTCTCTCTTTTGTTTATTTTTGCTTTTTCTTGACAGTCTTGGGGCTGGAAGGATGCCTAGTGGTTAGCACCTCCTGCTCTTCTAGAGAACCCGAGTTAGGTTTCTAGCACCATGTCTAGCAGCTTGCAAACACCTGTAACTCCGGCTTCCAGGGACTGAACACCCTCTTTTGGCCTCCAGGGCACCTGCATAGGTATGGCACACACACACACACACACACACACACACACACACACACACACACACACGACAGAGCCTCAGGTATTCCAGGCTTGCCTCAAGCTCACCACCATGTAGGTGAGGATAACCTTGAACTCCTGGCCTCTCCTTTCCCTTTCCTCCTCCCAGGGTTGGACTATACACTGCTAAAGTGACTTCTTTTTGAGCAGTCCCTCCGAGATTATTTTCCAGATCCTCCCTCATCTTTTTGTTACTATATGCTACTATCTTTGTTTCAGAAAGAATAAAGGAAAGAAGGAAGAGAGGGCCCAAAGCTATCCTCCAATCAGGAGATTACTCAAAAGGCACACTCTCTCTCCCAGCCCTTCTGTTAACTATTCCTGTGTGTTGAACCAACCATTGCCCCGCTCCTGTCCCAGGCACTACATTAGTGAATTAGTTCTGGGTTTGGATCTCTGTGTACACCACCTTGCACTTGTTCCCTCTGCATAGCATCCTGCCTTGTGATGGCTCATCTCCATATTTTGTCAGGGTCACTTTGAACAATTCTATTCCTGGCTTCTGAGGTATCAGCAACCCTTCCCAACTGTCACACTTGATGAACAGATTTCAAGTTCAGCCCTTTAAGTCACAGAGGACAATAGGAAACTCCATGATGCTAACCCTATGGGGCCCCTTCTTGAATCCATCCCCCAGAGTTGTCAGGGAGTCACTAGTGACAGTCTCCAAGAGAAATAGATCTCCAATGACTTCTGCTATTCCAATTCACAGAAAAGGAAGCCTGCATCCCTTGAGGGGAAGAGATTGGCCTTTCTGTAAGTCAGTGGATGCAGAGGAGGCCACGGGCTGATCCCACCTGGACTGCCTTTCCAAAGGAGAAAGGATTTGGGCAGGTCAGAGGTCAAGCCTCCTCCTAGCCACCAGTCCAAGTTGGGGGCAGGATGATGACCATGGTAGTGGTGACATTGAAGGAAGTTGTGACAGCAGAGGTGGTGACAGAGGAGGAAGGGGATACTGTTTCTGCTGTTTCATTAGGAGGCCTGCAGCAATGGCAGGTTTCAGCTGCGGGAACACAGAGCACTGAGGGCAGGAGGATGGTACAGCAAATGTGATTAGGATCAGAGAAGCTTTAGGCAGGGGGCCCAGGGCAAGTAGAGCAGCCCAGACTTGTAGGAGCTGCAAGGCAGGAGACCCCAGGCTGCTGGAGGATTGTGCTTCCAGCCTGAGCAGGTGCCTGGCTCCAGAGGCTGTTGGGGCAGGCCTGAGCACGGGAGGCAGGTTGGGAGTGCTAACTGGATTTTTTTATTTTTATATCAAGACACTGTGTTTAAAATTTTTACAAAGGACAAACTCCATGGGTTTCCGTTAGTGTTTTAAGAGATGTTCATAAAAAAAGAAGAAAGAAAAGAAAAGGCCAACAACAACCAAAGAAAAAAAGAAAGAAAGAAAAAGAAAAGAAAAAAAACAAACACTGCTGTTTTGAAAGAGAAATGACAGACACAAAGAGACTATAAAGAAAATGGGGCAAATTTCTGATATCATTTCCCCAAGGGCATAGACAGAACCCAGATTATATACCCAGAGGCCCAATAACATCCGGGCCTCCACAGTACTTAGTTTATCAAACCTAGGCTCCTGGGTCTAGGCAGGCTGCTGCTGCAGTCCTCTGTGGGGACACAGAGCCAGTTGGTGCTCTGTCCTTGATGGCCCTCCAGCCCCATCCATTGCTACCTCTTCCTCCTTTCATCCCATAGTCTTCCCCCGTTCGTTACTGTCTTGGAGGGTCCTTTTCCTTGGTCTGGTTGTATGAACACTGGGAGTCCCAAAACCAGAGAGTCCTCATCTTGGATTCCCCCCTTCCACAGCTGCTTAACATTCAATGGGCTGGAAAAACATTGGTTCCAAATTTTTTTAAAAAAAGCAACAAAAACAAGACCCAGAGAAAAGACCAAGTCTGGGGGAGGAAGAGCTATCCTGCTCTTTAAAGCTCCCGAGTCTGCAGTTGGTAGAAGGTGCAGTTCCCAGAAGGCGAGCACCAAGGGGGTGTCCGGCTGTGGCTTCCAGGGCCCCAGGAGTGTCTGGTTGGGTTCAGGGAGCTGGCTCCAGCTGCCATTCCATGGGCCCCTGGTATGAAGGACTCATATGTGTCCCCATTTGAAGGGCCTGTTCAGATTCACTTCTGGATTTGTGTTTTTGTACATGCGGGTGCATGTCCACATCTGTCTGTGTTTGTGCAGATGGGTCTGCTGTAGGGTGTGGGTGCGTGCGTGTACATATATGTGCATGTGTGTGCATGTGTGTTTGTGGGTCTGGGAGGGAGGGAGCTGGAAGATGGGTTGTGCTCTGGGTTAGAGCTATACTCGGGTAGTGGAGTGTGAGTGGGGCAGCCCAGTACTGTTGAACCCTGCGGCAAAGGTGTTATAGGGATGCAAGGTCTGCAGCCCAACCAGGGAGTTGGGAATCATAGTGATGGTGTTGGGGGTCATGAGTGGGATGTCATCAGGAGAACGCCGCAGGGTCAAGGTGTAGTCGGGCAGTGCTGTGAGGCGCAGTGTGTCATGGGGTGGGCCAGCCTCACATTCATGATGAGTGGGACCCAACTGTAATGCTGCCAGCTCCTCCTCTGGAGCAGTTCCCAATTCAGGGGCACCAGTTCCCCTCTGGGGACTAGGCTGCCTCAGGGGCTCCTGGCGCCTTTTGTCCTTACGATAATAAAGGGCAGCAAAGGCCAATACATTGAGAAACAGAAGGGATGCTCCCACAGCTATGGTGACACTTAGTTCAGTGGAGTAGTCTCGAGGGTTCTCAACCAAGAGTGGCCCTGCATCCTGGTCCCCATTCCAGGACCCAGGGGCATTCTCATTGCTGTAGGCAGGGGAGATGGCTGGCCGTTTGGTGCTCCAGGTCTTGCCGTTGGGCCTGCGGGTGATGTGGGAGCTATGGGTGGTGTCCGGGGGCGGCACTTTGGTGGTCGTGGATGTATAATGGAACATGTCATGCAGGTTGTACAGGTGGGGTACCAGGTGTTTCCAAAAGGCTACCTTGGTGGCTCGGTAATGATCACGAACCCTTGGTTTCAGCCCGATGTGAAGGTAGAGCTGGTCCCGGGGATTGTATTTGGACCAGGCCACTTCCTCAAAGCGGTTGGCCTTGGTGTGAATGAACTTGGTATCCTGGGGTACCGGCTTGTTGGGATCCCTGAAATACCACATTGAAATCTGGGGTCACCATCCTACCTGGAGAAAGAAAAGGCCCCGCCTCCTTCCTCTCGCTCCCACCAGTCTCAAATTTCCCACCCTGCCCATGTTTTTCGGGGTCCTGACACCTCCCCCATTCCTTTCTTCCTCAGGGCTTGAACTAGTTCCCATGGCAGGCAGCATGAAAACACCTCATTCTTCCTAAGCTCATCCGCTGCCATCAGGCTATGCTAGTGCTTTGTCTTCTCGGATGAGATGGAGCATCTATCCACCCTTTCAGCTAGACTTTCCAAATGCCCATTCTTTCCCTTTCATATTGCCTTCCACCAGCCAACCTTGAATCCCACAGTTCTACCAGTAACGCCTTCCTGCTCAGTCCTGATGCTAACAGAGTTCCGAGTCTCAACACAATTAGTGTTTGGTGGCACTGGGTACCAGAGCTCTGGGTGTGGTAAGCAAGAGCCTCCACAACAACAACAACAATTGAAGGAAGGAGAATAGCACTGAATCATGACAAGAAGGGAAATAAAGGTGCAAATAAGCAAGATTTAGGGAATTGCATAGGAAGGGAGATAATGGATGAAGAGGTTAGCTAGAGGAGCAAAGGAGAAGAGGCATGCCGGGATCCCAAAGAAAAAGATACCGCATTTTCTCCTTACCCGGTCTTGGCAAAGTTGGTCCAATAGGTCATAACAACAGCGCTGAGCATAACATCATTCTTGGAGAAGTTGCAGGGAAAAAGGTCAGTGGGACCTACCATAGGGACACCAAAAACATAGGGCACTTCATCCCCATGAGCTGCATCTGACCACGCGGGCTTCATGAGGCTCTGGCAGTGATGGTAAAAGGCGTAGAAGTAAGTAGGTGAGCCATATCGGGCATGCAGATCAGCTGTCACCACTGAAGGTTCCACCCACTGGTGATCAGTGAAGAGTGCCACTAGTGTTTTACGGCGGGTCTCAGGGTTGTCACGATCTGCCCAGTCTGTGTACATAAACTTGATGGTCTCCCTCAGGGTGTCCTTACCCTCAGGATAGCCATACAGATTGTCCACAAAATTGGAGACAGAGTAGTCAAAGTCAGTGCCAGAGACACCATCCTCAGGGTCTACCACCCCTTCTACAAACTTGAGACCCTCACCCTGGTTGACACCTAGCATGATATCATAGTTGAGGAACTCGCCCTGTTCCATAAGGATCTCGGGGTCATCAGGAATGACATCACCATCAATCACAGGGCCAAAGGCCACATGGTAGCGGGCTGGCTGAATGTCCTGTTCTACCAGTTCCTTGGCGCTCTTTTGTCGAAGACAATCCACCATATCCACGGTGTCCAGCACGTTACAGCCCACTTTGTCTGCCAGCAAACTGGTGTACTTCACTGGTTGGTAGTTCACAGCCCAGCTAGATAGTGCAGAGCCGCTTTGGATGATGGCTCTCTGGAAAAGACCTACAGAAGATAGGTGGCACGGGGTCAGAGCTGTCATCTTGCATATGGCCACAAAACATCTTTTATCCTTTGTCGCTGAGGTCACCCTGTGCTGTGGATTGGCTAGGAAGGGGGAGCTAGTGTTTTAGCAGGAGATGACAGGGCAGGACCAGAGTGGAGCTGCTGAGACCCTTCTTTGATTGCTTCCCCATGTAGATCCCCCCCAACACACACACCCATGCACTGTTTCCCAGACCTGTTACAGAGGTTGGTAACTTGGGGGTTAAGGAAAATGACAGGGAGAATTAACCCGTTAGGTCCCAGAAATGAGCCTCCTTATGTTCCTTCCTCTCTTTATCAGTCCTTGTCTCTCACTCTTGCTTCCTGCCCAGCTGGGCCCAGTTCTGTGCCAAAGCACCAGCAGAGAGCTGGCGCTTACACCACAAAGGGGTCTTTTTCATGAGAGATGAGAAATGCAGGCCGGAGGGAGCCCTACATTCTGGGAGTTTAGGGATGAATCCCAAGAGCAAAGGCCCTGGGGTCTGAGAGTCTCCTGGCATGTGCCCTGGCAGTGTAGATTCTGCATAGATCCTTTTTGCTGAAGCTACAGACATATCACATCCAGATTCCTCATAGCTAGAGGGACCCTGTCCCTCAAATTAAAAAAAAAATGATGATTCTTCCAGCTCTAAGAAAAAAGAACTATCTTTCCCTGGTCCCAATCCTCCCAAGAAAGAATTTGGCTCTCAGGTATACAGGGCAGTGGAGAGCCGCCTTTGCGTGAGCAGAGAGAGGGAGAGACAGACATATGGGTTACTGCTTAATAGAGAGAGCTATTTTCCCAGATAGCCTCCACGAAACACTTATCAGTGCTGGGGCTGGAACCCAGAGCATCCCACAGGGTATAAAAGTGCTTTGTCACTGAGCCACACCTCTATCTGGAGAGAAGAAATCTTTAAAGAATTCAGGTCTCTCGAATCACAGTCCCCCTTAAGATATACACAGCACAGTGTCGTTCCAGGAAAGAGTCCTCGTCAAAAGAGGTTCCAGGCCACTCTTCAGACACAGGCACCCTTTACAGCCAGTCATTACCCTCCTCTAGAGGAAAAAAGAGGATTCTTGTCCTCTCTACTGTCACCTAGAAACACATCCTCAGGCCTCCTTTCATTCATTCATTCATTCATTCATTCATTCGATCATCCGTACTCTCTTCCTCTCTGTATGTGTGTATATGTGCCTTCTTTTTCTGAGACAAAGTCTTGCTACTAGCCTGGCTTGCCTCAAACCTGCGGCAATCCTCCTGCCTCAGCCTCCTAAGCACTGGGATTGCAGGTATGCAGTGCCATGCCTGGCCTCCCATTCTCTCTCTTTGCAGATGCAAATGGCACTTTTTGGTTTTCCACAGTGCCGTTTCTAGAAGGGCACAGGGATAGAGCTTCCGGTGCAGTGAAGACGCTTCCCTGCCTTTTGAGACAAGCCTTCTTCAGAAGATGGCAAGGCTTCTTGTAAGAGTACTCCCTCATGAGGTCAATCACAACGATAAAAATGTGCTCGCGCTCACATGTTTCCTCACTTTAGAAAAGGGCACTTATTTCAAGGACATTTTTTTCTCCATAAGAAGCTCAGCTTTGCCTCTCAGAAATATAATGTTCTCTGTAGTCTAGATGGAGAGAACATTTTCCTGCCTGTCAAAGCCCTTCAGAAACTCCCTGGCAGAGGGACCCGCACCAGGACTAGGGTAAAATGAATGTCCTTTCAGTGAGGGGTATAGCTCTGGAGGAAGCCTGTGGTCCAACAACAGTCTGTCTCTCTCAGAGAAACCCATGTCCCAGTCCAGAGTCTCACTTCAGACCCACCTCTCATGCTAGACCATTTCTCCTCTGTACAGACTTTTTTCCCCAAGAAAGGTAGACAATGAGTGTTTCTTACAACTGGAAACCCATTTTCACCTTAGATTTTGACTCTGAAATAACAAGCCCTTCATACTGAAAGCCTTCCTCACCTACAAGGAACTATTGTCCCCTCAGAGAAAGGCATTCTATTCCCATTCTCCCAAATAAGACTCCCCTGTGAGATGAGCACCGGCCTCGGGGTGTAAATAGGGTTTCTTTCACATGAGAAGTAGTTATTCCTGCACAGGAAAAAAATTCCTTTTCACTCCCTCTCCCCCAAGGGACAAGGAACTGGTGGGAGAGGGCTGGTTGATTCCTCTGGGCATATCTGGGATAGAGAGCCATGCATTCTGGAACCTGGGGTACCTGGAGTTCAAGGCGTACCAGCATTAAGTTGTTCTATGTTGGTCCTCAAGAGCTACTCACCCTCCGAATGATGAGACAGTGTGAGGAGGCTGACACAGGATGCTCCAATGCCTGAACCAAAGACAGTGATTCGACGGGGATCTCCTCCAAAGAAGGCAATATTCTCACTCACCCAGCGGAGGGCCTGGATTTGATCAAGGAGCCCATAATTGCCCTTAGCAGCCTGATCACCAGTGCTCAGGAAACCTAGATTTAACAAAAGGCATGAGGATAATGAAGGTGAAAGAATGCAGGATTTGGGTTGTGAGAGCAGCACAAATGAATTTGAGAAGGTGTCACATGGAAAAATGAACATGCAGCCATGTAACACTTCCCATCTCACTAATGCTAACATAAACCACTGCTTCTTTTTGCAAGGCCCAGCAGCACCAATATAGGCAGGGTAAACCCCCTGCTTCCCTCCCACCCATGATCCAGTTTGGAAGGAGGGGACAGAACGTTTGAAGTGGCTATTTCCTCTGGGTGGGAGAGTTAAGCTGCCGGGCTTGCAAATGGCCAGGACCCGGCATTCTCTTCCCTGATCTGAGGATGTGATCCTATCATCAGGCAAGCTACAGTGGAGAAAGTAAGGACCCTGGAGCCAAACAGCCTTTGGTTAAATCCAGCATCTTAGACATGTGGCCTTCAGCAAGTTATTTAAAATCTCTGGGCTGTAGTTTCCTCTTCTGTAAAATGGGGATAAAAATACCTCAAAGGGTTGGACCGAGGATAAAATGAGCATAAGCCAAGCACATGGTCGATCTACAGTTACATTTCCCCCTTCGTTCTCTCTCTGAAGTGAAGAGCCCACAGGCAGCCATTCCTAAGCTTGCCTTGCCCTTTCTGTGCAAATCTGTCCATCTCCAATTCTTTCCAGGGCTTTGGTACGGCCCTTCCTCATCACTCTCCAGGCAGGTCCTCATTTCCCTTCCTCCAACACCTAAGCAATCAAAAACTCTAGGGAATGCAGCCCAGCAATGTGTGTTGTTAACAAGCTCTCCAGGTGATGCTGACGCCTGCTAAAGTTGAAAAGCCACAGGGTCAGATCATCCTTTTCATCTGGTGGAGAAATGAGGAAGTCAGTGCACTGTGTTACCACAGAAACAGGTCTTCCCGCCCACCCACTGGGATTTGCTGCTGAGGAGACTACATGTCACCATGGAGACTACCTTCCCACCCACCTGCTGGGATTTGCTGCTGTGGAGACTTGTTACCATGGAGACTACCTTCCCGCCCACCTGCTGGCTATCCCACAGAGATGTCCTATATCACCCCCTTCCATTTTAGACTGGTCCTGCTGTCTTATTTCCTCTATCTTCTCCTTGATCCCTGGGTTCCTTGGAAGGCTCCATCTATCATCTCCTGTCCTAGGCTTCTGGAAGGGTCCTTTCCAGGTGGGTGTAATTGCTGTGCTCCTACACACTAGAAACTCAAACTTGGATCAGTATTCTTTGACTCCACAGTTAAAAGCCTGTTCACAGCACCTGGAATCAGCTTGGTTCAGGGCCATGTTGGAGGAGCCCACAGCTCACAGAGAGCTGGCTGGCACTTCTGGCAGTCTGCAGGCAGACGCTTAATTCAAATAGAGCCAAGCAGGCAGAAACCACATTACTATCTTTCTCAAATCTTTCTGTACCTAGCTTCTGCAAAAGAATTCATCTTACCATCTTTGAGGGTGTTGTTAATTTCCTTTGGTAAAATGAAGTATGTAAGTAGCTAATTACCTCCCCTCCCCAGAACCTTGGCACATGTCTTCCAAAATCTCAGGTTCCCGAAGAGGAAAGAAGAGAGGATTAGAGTAAGCTTGAGCAAACATGAGTGGAAGAAGTAACTGTAGTCCCTTTGGCGGGGGCAGCATCTTTGTAGGGTGAAGTCCCACTCAGAAATGCAAGTGACTCCTGGGCATCTTAAAACCTATACCGGGCTAAGGGTGGTAGCAAAAAGAAAACAAAAACCCAAACCCTCTGCCAGCCAACACCCAAGTGAGCTGCCCAAGCTCTGAGATCTTCTAGCAAAATTGACTATGTCAATTGGGCCTGCTTTCCTCCCATTCTCCTATATTCCTTTTTCCCTGTCTCTCACTTAGACAATGGCTGACTTGGCTTCAGTCTCTGTCAAGGCGTTGCTCAGTGAGCTATGTGAAAGCTGTCTGCCGTACTTGTACGTGATTGCCGCACACTTTCATGGCACTCAGAAGGCGAAGGCAGGAGAGTTTTGAGTTCAATGCCAGCCTAGACTACAGGGCAAGCCCTAAGAAGGGAGGAAGGGGGAAGGACAGTAAGGGAGACAGACAGACACAGGGGCGGGGAGGGAAGAGAGGGACCCAGAGAGAGAGAGATGTGCCTGAAAATCGGGAGTAGAGAGTTCTGTTCCCTGGAACCTCAGGAGCTTCTGCATAAGGAACAGTGAAGTATGTGGGCTTGGGGCCATGCCATTGGTCCTCACTACACAAAGAGTTCTTCTTCAAGTGCTGCAGTCAACGGGCTCGGAAGGTGATGGGTTAAGCATGACTGACCACGAGTGCACAAAGCCTCGCAGCCTAGGAAAGAACCACTCATTGATAGCTTCCTAGGATTGTGGCCATTCACAGAAACTACATGAGAATAAAGACTCAAATACCCGACTCCACAAGTTGTCAAAATAAGTCTGAGTCAGCCTCGTTGAACCCAGGTTTATGTTGCACTATTACATAAGCTGCTTGCCAACAGAAGATGGAGGGGTCTGGCAGATTGTATCCAAACTAGGTATTTGTATCACTTCAGGATTGTCATTCTCAGCTTGCCTGGAAGATACCTGAGCAATGATGTGGAATGAAGTTCATTCTGTAACCCAGAATAAAACTTGGCAAGCCATTATGTTCTCACGATATCCACTACTTCTAGGTATATCCACATCCTATATCCTGCTGGATTCCTTTGGCTTTGTTGGCTCCAAGCCCAGTGGGAGTGTCTCAAATAATAGCTACCCCTCTGCTCTGGCAGGTCAGGAGTGGGGGAGATCTCTATGAATGAACTTGCTAACATTCTCAAGATCCTTTGAGAAGCTTCTTCCACGAACTGGCTATATTCAGTGCTCAGGAGATGCTGGTGGAAAGGAAGGCAAGTGAATGTATATAACTGGAGTCCAAAACAGGCCACCTATTTTGTTTTGTGTTTTTAAATATACTTTGCGGGGCGGGGGGGGCAACAGAACCTTAGCTACACAGCAAACTCCCCAAGCGTCAGGGACAAACTCCTGTTCTAGTACCACGAAGCCCAACATCTTGTATGTACCCAGAAGGCAATCAGTGGTTTATCTATTATAAGATAAGTGTTTCAGAATAGGCCCTGAAGAGTGTGGAGGGAGTGGTTGGGAACTCTGACCAAATCTCGGTTTATAACTCTTTCTAATTGTGGAGAAATGTTATTTGTATCATTGATGCACTTTTCTGATTACCCAAATGAGATGAGGTTGTAAAGTCAGTGATTTTAGCCTGAGTTTCATGGCTGAGTTTCAGGGGGAGCTGGGAAGTTTTGGGTTTTTTTCTAATTATCTGTGTCCTGAGTGTGGTGGTGTATGCCTATAATCTCAGTACTTGGAAGAATAGACAGGAGAGTCTCAAGTTTAAGGTTACCTGGGCTACCTGGGGAGACTTAGTCTTTTGTTTGGTTGTTTGGTTTTTTTGGTTTTGTTTTTGGGTTTTATTTAAAATTTTTTGAGACAGGGTTTCTTTGTGTACCCTTGGCTGTCCCGGAATTTATCCTGTAGACCAGACTAGCCTTGAACTCACAGAGATCTGCCTGCCTCTTTTTTTTAAATTATTTAAATTTATTTTATGTGCCCTGGTGTGAAGGTGTCAGATTTCCTGGATCTAGAGTTACAGACAGTTGTGAGCTGCCATGTGGATGCTGAGAATTGAATCGAGGTCCTCTGGAAGAGCAGCCAGTGCTCTTAACCACTGAGCCATCTCTTCAGACTTCTGCCTGCCTCTTAAAGGTGTGCAGACTGCCAGGACTTAGACTTTAAAAACAAACATTTTGTGTGTGTGTGTATGTGTGTGTGTATTTTGTTTTCATGAAGAATCCATAGCTGTCATTATAATCTCAGGAGAGTGAGTACAAGGTCTCCTCAAAAGATTAAGAATTTCTCGTAGAGGAGTTGAAAAGTTAGAGTGGATGAAGACATGAGAGGTAGCCATTCAAACCAAGACACTACACAGAGTGCTCCCAACCAGCTGCCTTTCATGCAGCCCACAGCTCCTGAGTGATACCATGGAGACCTTGAATCCTACTGCAATCTCATGTTTCCTCTCCGCCTCATGTCTGTCCCAGTGGTACTCCCATCTCTTTTCTCTCATCAGTCATTTGATTCTCTTCCCTTTTCTTCTCCAGTCCTTTCTTTTCTTCCATTCCTTGCTGCTCTGATAATATCGCATCAGTGCATTTTAGTATTCTCTGCACATTCCAGTGCACCTTGTAAAATAGACTCTTGTATTAATAATCCTTGAAAGCAGCTGAATCGAGTATTTTCTTCAGTTAGAGGAAAGAACTTGGCAAATGGCATTGAGCCATCCATTACTGTGCATGTATGTATGTATGTATGTATGTATGTATGTTTATCTCTGTGTGGTTTACTGTATATGTATGTATGTATGTTTATCTGTGTGTGATTTACTGTGTATGTATGTATGTATGCACGTATGTTTATCTGTGTGGTTACATCTGTGCCTTTGTTGCTCTTTCAAAACTGTGTAACCCTGGTGAGTTTACAGTTACCTCTGTGGTACTATGACACTTAAATCCCCTTTCTCAACAGGACATAAGAGCCTTGCCATGGTGTCTGAGGCAATTCAGAAAGACAGAGGAACAGGGAAGAACCATGAAATCTAAAGCCCATCAGATAATGAAGCGATCAGAGAGATGCCCTACATGTTCCGTAACTAGGGTCCCAGGAATCCACTGAAGGAAACACAGTCTAGAACATTTTTTCATGTGTACCATTTTTCCAGGGGCTTGCTATTTTCATTTGAGTTTTTGAGACAGAGTCTCACTATGTAGCCCTGGCTACACTAGAACTCAGTATATAGACCAGGCTAACTTTGAACTCACAGAGACTCACTTACCTCTGTCTTCTAAGTGCTGGAATCAAAGACATGCACCACCATATCTAGCTTCATTTCTCCAGATTGACCTCAAATAGAAGTATATTCCACATAGGATTGTGGATTGGTCAAGAGGAGACTGCCATTCTGTGCATATAACCCTGCCCAGAAGCAAAATGGAGCACCAGGGCTGCTGGGACTGGGCTGCCAAAGCAATGTAGCCCAGAGCAAATCCAAACAGGTTCCTGCCCAGTAACTAGACAAGCTGCTGATTCAAGATCTGGACCCACAGAACCCCATAGAAACCCTGAGAACACAATCCACCAGGGAAAAAAATGGCTTCTTCATGTTTCTACCAGAATGTGGAACTTGAATACGAATCTAAAAAGCAAAGTTCTATATTCTCTGTGGCCTTGGCCACAGATGGATACTGGCAGTCATCAAAAAAGGTATAAGATAGAGGAATAACCTAAATCACCCAGACAGCTAGAGTGTGTGGTGGGATACATAGTGGTCATAGTGGGAGGCTTTGGAAATACATGTGTATGAGTATGAAAAGGTATACCTAATGGGTAAGGGTGAAGAGATGAATGTGTACATGTGTGTACATGAGAGAGCACAAATGTGGTAGACAGAGAGGGGTGTGTGTGTGTGTGTGTGTGTGTGTACAGATGCAGCTCTAGGTACAAGGATATATGTATATTTGAGCGGTAAGGAGATGAGCTCATGTGTATGTATTGGGTATATAATGGCAGAATATGTGGGAAGACTGTGTGCGTGTGTATTCATGAAGGGGTGAGGAGGGGGTCTAGTTGGTGAGCATGTGTGAGGGAATATATGTCCAGTGAATGGAACAGTTATCAGTGTGGAAGCAGAGGTTGTGTGTGTGTGTGTGTGTGTTTGTAAATTTGTGGGGCAGGTGTTGTGCATGTGCAGGAAGTTAAACGCGTGCAAGGAGAAAGAATATTGATTCGTATTATGTAGACTAGGAGCGATAAATGTATGCATCACGTGTGAAGTACAGCATATGTGAAATGAATATACAAGTGGGACATGTAGGAGAATATGAGTGTGTGATTAGTGTATGTGTGTGTGCAGGGGTGTGCAAGGCATATTTATGTATATAGAAGCCTGTGTGGATGTGGGTGTGGATAAACAGAATCTAGGTATTTATGTGAGGTGTCAACATGGGGGCAGCAAAATTGGGACTCTGGGAGTGTGTGATATGTATGTTGTAGCTTGGATGAAAGATGTGGAGCAGTGTATAAAATGTGTATACACACACACACACACACACACACACACACACACATATATATATATATATATATATATGGGAGGTGAGAGAAGCCTGTGTGGGGTGTGGATGTGGAGCATACATAGTGGTTATGTGTGTGAGCGAGACTGTATGTGTCTTGCTCTGTGAGGGTGTGTGTAGGAGTGGACTGGAGCTATATGCGCATGTGCCTCAGGGAGTGAGAAGCATTTGTATGCATGGGAGTGGGTGGATAGACGTGATGTGTGAGTGTATAAGGGTGTGTGTGTGGTTACAGGGTAGATTAGAAGGAATATCTAACGCATAGGTATTTAGAACTATGGGGCTGAGTGGGTATCAGGAAGATAAGACCCTAGAAGATTAACAGGGCCTACAAAATTCAGCCAAGCAGAGGTCTGTTAACAGAGATCTGGATTAAGACTTGTGTGAAGTTTAAACTATATGTGGTAGCTCATGCCCATAATCTCAGCACTTGGGAGGTAGAAGCAGGAAGATCAGGAGTTCAAGACCAGCCTAAGCTACCCTATCTAACTCCTTTTTTAAAAAAAGGACAAAATTTGAACTATATTTCCACTAGCATCTCAATATTCTGAAAAAGAGCCTGGGAAATGAGAGGAAACCCCTGGTATTTGGGGAAGGGTGATAGAATAACATCATGATTCTGCTTATTAACACCAAGACTGCCTAGATTGACGTCCCTGGAATTCTGCCCCCCTCCCTTCAAAGGCAGCCTTTCTTCTCCGGCACCCGGCCGAGAACCATACCTAGCACCCCGACCCGGTAGTTGAGGGTGATGACGATGACGTTGCCATAACTCGCAAGAACACTGCCATCAATCATGTTGCCTGTCCCTTCCATGTAAGAACCTCCGTGGATGTAGACCATGACAGGCTTAGCACCACTGTCCCGTATGTCTGCAAGGAAAAGGGGTGAGACACAGGCTAGGTAGGATGCCCTTGCTCCCCTACCCCCGCCAGCCCTGGGGGGGGGGTGCGGGCAGCAAAGCTATTCCAGGTGCCAGGACACCACTGCCATCCCTGAGGGCAGGACTCGTGGGGCTGCTAGGCCCAGGGTTCAAGGATTGGCCAGAGAGTGCTTAACTTACATAATGGTTTTTTTTTTCTTTTTTTTTAAAGATTTGGATTTCAAGCACCTCCCAACTGAAGATGACCATGTGGATATAATTGATCTGGACCTGGGTAGCCATGGCTGGCTTCTGGGATGTAACAAGGACTTGGTGGTCTCTTAGCAGCATCGGGTGAGTTCTTGCCCTGCATACCCAGGAGTCCTGGGACCTGACATGGCTTTTGAAAGCAGGAGCCGAGGAGCCCTGAAACCCCCAGGACTAGACCAGTTACATGGAAAAACGGCCATTGGCAGCAGCTGGATCCCCCCCAGTGCAGACAGAGACAAGAAGGGTTAGGGAAAGGGAGTGGCATGGGGGGGAGAACAGGAAGGTGGGGGGAGGGGAGCAGTGAATGGTAGAGATGGGTGGGGGAACCTTATAAACATGATCTCTTAACCACATGCCCGTATCCCCCATTCTTCCTGGGAAAACTTAGCTGGAAACACTGGGGAGGAGCAGAATTTGGCCTGAGAAGGCCTCCCCAATCAGAGTTAAGATGTAAGAGAAGTCTCCACCCAGGCCAGTGCCCGAGGGCTCATCAGGGGGCGCTCCCGAGCCCAGTCAACACATTGATGGTCTGGAGCAGTCAAGAGAAGGAAGGCTCCAGGCCCCACCTTGACTTGCCTGTCACCTCAGTCTGTGAGCTGGCCCACTGTCTGCCACACCGGCACAGCCCTGCCGGTCACCAGTGGATCCCCTGAACTGTCTGGCCCCTCCTGAGCCTCCAAAGGGGGTGGGGGACAGAGCAAGGGTGGAGAATGCTCCCTGCTGCAGCACAAACAATCTCGTTACCCCAAGGAGGAAGCCTAGTCCGGTCATCACCTGAGACTCTTAGTTCATCTACTGATGGCTGTGGTTCCTGGGCCTTGGCCTGGACTATTAGGCCAGTGTTTTTCTGGGTCTGTTCCCACCCACTGCAACCTCTGGCCCTGTGGCCATCTTTCTTCTGGGGGGGTGGGAAGCTGAGGAAATGCTAGCCTTGGATGTCCCTGTCTTTCCCCTTGGTGTGCTCACTCTTCTAGGAGCCAGACTCCTCATGAGACCCAGAGGTCCCCTCAGTGAATTCCAGCCATTCTCTCACCATCCAGCTTTCCTTGTGCCTATTCCCACCCTCCCTGGCCCTGGTGCTCTTCACCATTTCTGCTGCCACATATGGGCAGGTGTCCATGAATCTAGAAGATGAGAGAGGGTCAGGGGCCAGGGCAGGGAAGACACCCTCCCTATGACCCTACTTATGGTCAGTCCCCTGCTCCTGCCAGCCGTGTCCATTACCCCACAAGTCCCAATGGCCAATGAGGCCAAAGACGAAGGAACAGCCCAGCGGCCTTGTACAGGAACAGAAACACACCAACGGACGGACAGACAGACAGACGGGGCTTCTCCCCATTGAAAAGGGGAGGGGCTCTGTGCCATGCACCAGCCGCCGCGCCCTGCAGCCCCCAAATACCTTCATCTTCATCCCCGTCATTATCCGCTAAGTCCTCGCCCTGTTTCTTAGCGCCGGATCCTGGGGACCAGACACGGGGAGACACAACAGCACAGAACAGAGAACAAAACAGAGAGAGAATTCAAAAACAGCATGACTGCAGTGTGGCCCAGCAAGCCAGCTCTGGGCCTGGGCCCAGGACAGGCAGGACGGATGGCAAGAACTGAGGGAATGGGTGGGCTGAGGCCCAGACCTTCAGGATGATGGTGATGCAGGCCTCTGCTGTGCTGACCTCCCTGGCCCGCCTCCCTGGCCCCAACCAAATTCATTCAGTTAGGAAGGAGGTAGCAGCAGGTAGGCTGGGGCACAGAGTCAGAGGTCCACTTGTGGAAACTTCGTTCTGGATGGAAGGGCTGCATGTGTAGACACAGGCAGGCTGGGCTGGAGGACAGAGATAGGTACTGAAGGTGACGAGTGACATTGCCAGCATCTTCCGATATCTATGTGATATACTTAAGGGCAGAGGTGATTACCGGGGACCCCACATCTGAGCTCCCAAGTCCCAGTGGGTAGGTTCGAGCCGGGCCTCAGCTGACCCTGATTCCCGCAGGAGAAGATGGAGATGAAATTTTTCCTGTGGCCTTGCTCACTGGGCACCCTGCTCTTGATAATGACAAATAGGGCTCCTGCCCACAGAAACCAGTTTTAAGGGCAGCAAGTGTTGCTCTAGGACAGAGCCAGAGGGAGAGGGAAGAAGAAGGGAATTGAGGGTGGGAGGGAGGGAGAGAGGAGACACAGAGAGAGAGAGAAAGAGAGAGAGATGGTTCCTACCATATACTGAGTGCTGAACATCTACCACATGCCAGACATTCTAATTCTGTGGTACTCTTTGATCCTTCCATCCCAATGAGGTGGCTATCATCTTTATTCCTCTTTCACTGATGGGGAAACTGAGGTTCAGAGAGGTAAAGTGACTTGCTCAAGCTCACACAGCTAGGACGTGCTGGAAGTGTGACTCAAAGCCAGGTCTGCTTGACTCCAAACCCTTATGGTCTTTCCACTGCATCATGCCACCTTTCAGGGGTGAGGGAGAGGGAAGGAAGGAGCAGAGGAGAGAAGAGGCGGAGCAGAAGAGACGAGAGAAAGGCAATAGAGGGGGAAGGACCTGGGGGTAGGCTGGCACGGCTTCTTCCTGTTCTGAGGAGACTAGGACAGTTTGGAATGACTGTGAAAAGACACCATCTACTGCCTGCTAGTCAGCGACAAAATGGAAGGAATTCTGCTGCCGCCCACGCCTTACCCTCTTGCTTGCATGATCACATACACCTTGAAGCTGGAGCAAGCAAATGGCCCTCTTTCTCTGTTGGTCTGCACTCTGGTGACTGAATATCATTATAGTTATTGATCAAAACAGGAACTACTCTCCTACTACAAGATGGCTTTTCAACTTGGGCAAAAGCCCAACTGGAGGAGAATCAGTCTCCGGCTTCCTGAACTTTCAGTGGTACCTACTGTCTTAACATGTTAGCTCAACCTCTGCCAGTCCTGCCCTCAGAATCTCAATGAGACATGGCCACACAGTGGATCAGCCGCCAAACAGAATCACTTCTGACTAAACATAAATTCCATTCAACTCCATGAAAGTAGGGCTGGAGTAGATCCTTCCCAGGACACCCTTCACTTCCGGTGGCTACTTCTGTGAAGCTCTGAGGGTCCTGAGCTTGCTACATCATCCCAGGCTTCTCCCAGCCTCCCCTGTACAGATGCCTTTGTTCCTTCAACATGTCCTTGATGAACAATTTCTTACTGGCATGGGCCTTACCAGGCACCACCCACAGACATGGTGCCACATAAGATCCCACATAGGCACCCCAGCTGCCCTGTATGTTTCACACACACACACACACACACACACACACACACACACACACACACACACCCCATGGGTCCAAAGAGGCAAGATTCTTAACTTCTTCAAATGGCTAAGAGACTCAGGATAGAGAGCTAATTTGAACAGTTAAACAAATGTCCTCCCTTATCCTATCTAAAGCATACTTCCCAGACAGGCCTACGGACTTGGGGAATTCAGCGGAGTTTTGATAGCAGCCTAGGAGCTTCTTTAGAACAATGATTAGACTCCATTCACATCCCAGCAGCACTTGCCCATAGTTCACAATTACCATTGGCAAAATATTCACACTGCATGGTGGCTTCCACTCAGCAATCTGGCCAAAATCTCAGCATGAGCTTGGCCTGCCCTAGCTCTTATGGGAGCCCGGAAAGATCTTTCTTCCTAAGCAGTGGCTAATAGTATTGTCATCTCTGTCTCAGCCCACTAAGTAAGTTATAAGATCAGCTTTGAAACCTTATCCCTGAATACACGTGTAGGTTAATGAAAGGTTACAGCCAGGATTGTCTTTCTGCCTTCCCATGTGGACATGGAGGTTCTTAAAAGAAAAAAAAAAAAAAAACAAGACAGATCTCTGAGCCTGGGCTATATAAAGAATTCACAGCCAGCCCAAGCTGCATAGCAAGACCCTAGCTCTGAAAACAACAAAACACAGCACAGCAAAGAAAAATGAAAGAGAATCAAAAGAATGTCATAGGAGTTGGCCGCAGAGGCCAGGAGTCAGTCAGGGGATGTGCTTCCTAGAGGAGTCCAGCTCAGGCGGTACTACAGAAACCCTTCATTGGCATGAGAGCCTGTGCAAGCTTCCTACTGTGCAAGGGCCTGGGCTGGATGCAAAGAGAAGGTAAACACTGTTCTTAAGGGCAGCGAGGCTGCTGACTCCATGCTCCAGCGTGCATCAAAGCCCTCCACATACAAGCTTTTGAATGTGTTGATTCTGCGGCTGTCCTTAGAGATTCTCATTCAGTAGGGATCGTTCCATCCCAGGAATCCTGATGATACTGGAGAAACCCTGCCCTAGAGCATCCTAGGAAAACAAAGGCCAAGCTTGCCAAAGGCTTTTAAGGGTCCAATTGTGGTTGTCCTTGTTCCTTAGGCTGTTACCAGAGCCCAGCTCAGCTGCATCTGATCTGTGTTTCAGGGAGGTGGGACTGGCCAGGTGGTGGTTGCCTCCAAGGGCTACAGTGGAAAGAACATTCCCTGAGGGTCAAGAGCCCTAGGTTTTGGCCCCAGATCTGCTCTAAGCGGGCAACAGGGCCTTGTGCAGCAAGTCACTCCCCTGGGCTCGGTTCCTCATCTGTAAAATCGGAATACCGCTTCCTGCCTTGCTGGCTTCCCTAGTTGTAGAGAGGCGTTTATGAGGTAAATATGAGAACCTTTGCAGAAAACATAAAGTGTGTGCAAACAGGAAACATTACTATATGGGCAAACAAATTCCTTTCAGCAGGAGGATTAATTTAAAATTGGCTTTCTTTAGAGTCTACAGTTTCCAGAGATTTCCAATTTCTGCCACAGGAGTAGCCTGGGCCTTTCAGCTCTGCTCTGGCCAGAGGTGGTGAGGCAGGGGCAGGATGTGTGCTACAGAAGAGCAAATAATTCTGTACCCGAGTTTCCCTTAAGCTCCAGTGGGGATGACTTGAGTCTAGGCCTTCAACCCAGGACTGAGTACTGGAGGGAGGGTCCTTGTGTCTGCAGAGGCTGCAGAGGAAAGTGGAGCTTCTGACTGAATCCTGACTGACTGCTTTCTCCTGAGGTGTTACAAAAGAGCCTCGGGCTCCATCTTCCCTACACTCCTTTGGGAAGGTTGAAAGCAATGGCTTTCTGCTTCTGCTCTGAACCTGCCTTAGGCCCCTGGATCCTCTCAGTAAAGCAGCCAGGGGGGCCCTAAGCCTGGGACCTTAAGTCTGCTCACAGCCCTCTCAGCCTGAGCTACTTGAAGGAATGCTGGGTCCTCAGGGGCGGGGGCAGGTGGGCAGGCAGCCCTTGGTGTGTCTCTCTCTCTCTCCCTCCCCGCCGGCTCGCTACCTACCTCCTTTCCTACAAATTTTCTTGTTGGGCTTTCGGGCGCATTCCTTGGAAATCCGCTTTACTGTAAAATGAATAAAAAACTAAAAAATAACAGGAGGGCCTCTGCCCAGGGGCATGCATCCCCCCCACCCAGGCCCCAAGAGCTGAGCTGCTCTGCAGCGGCACATGGCAGAGAGCCTGTCCCACCATCTCCTTATTTCTTTCACTTACCTTAATGTGACCCCCGCGGGAGGAGGCATCAGCTAGTGGGAGAGGAGGCACCTAAGCATTGCCAACCAGGCTTGCCCCCCACCCCCACACACACCCAGCTCCCTCAGCCACACACACCTACCACCTTTCGAAGCAGGTGGAATGGCAACAGGGGGGGCCTGGTGGAGCCAGCATCCTCCCGCGGGCAGCTGGCAGCAGTCACCCATACTCCCCCAGGGTACCCCCATCCAGCACTGGACCTAGACCTGTCAAAGCTCTCAGGCCTGGCCAGCCCCCTTCTGGCATCAATGTCACTCACACATGGGAGCTCAGACAGTGCTGGGGAGAGGGAAGAACAGGGGAGGGAAAGGCCAAGCGGAGTGATGGTTAGAAGCATTTTCACAGACAGACAGACGCATGCTGCAGGGCACACAACCACATGCAAGCCACAAACACAACAGGGCAGGCGGGAGGCAAGGAGGGCACAATGCCTGGCCGCAGCACTCACCATCTTCCGTGGGCACATAGACGTTCAAGTAGAGGCAGTCTTCATTGGGCTCCTGGATGTAAGTAGCGACGATATCCAAGTTGGCAGTGAACCAGACGGGCAGCATAACTTCGGGCACAGCTGTGTGGATGTTCTGGGGGCACACTGGGGGAAAGTGTGTGGCGTTCCGGATGCCCGACCAGGATGGGGGTGGCTCAGGGGGCAGGAAACGTTTCTCGCCGATAGGGGGAGCTGCGTAGGGTACCCCCAGGTACTGGTCCACAGGACCCAGAATCTCACTGGGCAATGGTACTCTGGCACCCCTTAGCTTCCCAAAGTGAGTATTGACTGTGGGTGCTGGGGCCTGGGTATCTGCCCTCAGCACCAAACTGAGGAACCACAGCGTGAGGCACAGACTCCGGCCAACTGTGGGCGTGGGGCTCAGGGACAGTGAGGGCAAGCCAAACTGCAGCCACATGTTCCGGGCAGGGGTACTGGCAGGAGAGGCAGACTCCGGGGTCACAGCATCAGCCCAATAGGCAGCCCCTTCATGGCCACACTGACTTGAACCTCAAAAATGAGCTCTCGAGGGACACCTACAGGTGCCCAGCAACGCAGAGAGCGGGTCGTCCAAGCACCACCACTTCGAAAGAGGGCTCCCTTAGGGCCAGACAGGCCTGTGGAAAGAGAGAAGCTTGTGTCATCCAAGATGGTCTGTGAGCACTGGAGAGTCAGTTTTTGGGACCCTGGTGGGCTTGGCCTATTTCTCCACAATTAGAGGTTTCACATGACTAGGGTTCCAGGGACTCACAGGTGATCCATGGTTTTTCAGAACTCTTATGTGCCTGGCCATGGATGGGGAAAAAAATCTAAGGGGATGAACAGTGACAGTTGCAGATTCCCAGTCCCCAACTCCAACTTCATCATCAGTGGGGTACACCAGGGTCTTCCGGTGTCAGAGCATGTGGTGATTGATAGGGAGAGCTGCCAACTTTATTCCAGGACTCAAAGGAATACGAAAAGAAAAGCAGCAGACAGGCAGAGGCTCCCACAGAGAGATGCCCTTTACCCTCAGGCGGGGCAGGGGCCTGAATAGCCATTGACCTAAGTCCAGAGACCCTTCCATGCCTCTCCTTGACATCTCTCCCCAGCCTTCACTGCTGCCAAGCCCTTACACCTTTGTCATTGCCGCCGCCGCCGCCTAGCTCTTCATTCACACCAAATGCCAGAACTAAAGGCAAAAATCAGTCTGCTGAGCACGCTAGGCATTGTGGATGCTAGTCCAGTGTAAAATAAACAACAGGGTGTAGGGACGTGCACTTGGAACTCATGAAATAAACTCCCAAAGACTCAAAGAGGGAATGAGAGACCTAGCCAGGATCACAGACACTGCAATATTCACTGGTAGAGACATACATTCCAAAGCCACAGAGGTCCCCTCATTTAGTCCCACATTCCAAAACAGACTGCCTCACACAGCCAGAGCCTCACAGTGATACATTCAGACACACACAGAGACCTACTGAAACAAAATCACACATACCCGCATAGGTAAATATCCAGACACAAGCGGCATAATGGTGACACATAGGTGGAGTCAGCAACAGAAATAGCACCACACTCAGACACACAGGCCTTCTGACATAGTTACAGTCAACACATATACACAGGCACACACACAGACATGTGTGTCCCGCATAGACACACATGCACACAATGAGCAGGCAAGCACGC